>CADDIJ020002971.1:0-19953 GCA_902809745.2 Tetradesmus lagerheimii
ACAAGGTGAAAAAACGCGACTACGTCGCTACTGTTCACCACGAAGCTAAGAAACGTGAGACCAATAGGCACTGCGGTCAAAGACATGATCATTCTCAAACCAACATGATCACACACAGTGCCATGTCAGTAGACTAGTAGGCAGCGGGTACTGTTTGCATCGCCCCATCGTCCCGCCTACGCTTAGCCACACAACATGACCATGTGGATAGTCAGATGGTGTGAATGACATGAGCATGCGCCCATCCACGGCTGGCACATCAAAAGCGTGTGCACATTAGATCAAAAGGTCTCACGGAAAATAAGGAAGCAAAGGGATTCGACAGACAAAGCGTGTACAGCTAGGCACCTGTGTACGTGAAGTACTGCAAGCACCGTAGCAGCGTACGCAGGGAAGTAGGACGGGGCAGGACCAGTGAGCAGCAAAAAGGGAATGTGTAGGCAAGACCGCAGCTAGTGACCGGACCTAACGTCTGACCACCCTCAGTCCAGTGCCCTGCTGCAGCACTACATGCCACGATATGAAAGGCTGCTGTGTCAAATCAGCTGTTCTGGCCCGACTAGGCACTTGTACTGTAGCCGCAAATTCAGCCAATGCACTCCAAAAGGCTGCCTTGGCTGCTTTAACAGCCACTGTAGTAACTACATCAGCTGCAGGCACACCTCTAGACACAGACCACGCTGCACAACGGCCAATATTCATAGCATGAATGGCAGCCAAGCACACAATATCCCACACAAACCTATGCATCCGTACATGAGGCAAACACCCCAGCCACACTGCAGAACACGCAACACGCCCACCATTGGGGGGCATGCCTGCAGCCACCAGTTGATGCTCAACTTCAGAACGGATTGCAACTGCTACTGTACACTGCCAAAAGTGATGGCCTGCATATGGCACTGCTGTACCACACGCAACACATGCAGCCGAAGGCAACTGCATGCGGGCCGCTGTGGGGAAAGCATTCAGAGCTAGGCGCCATGCTGTCTCCTTGTAGGTGTTTGGCACTTTCAGCTTCCACCACCTTTTCAACACAGCACAAACGGCTGGGGTACCCCCTGGAGGGGGTCCACCTGGCAGCTGACCATCAAGACTCAACACTTTCAAGGTGAACTCAGCATGTCTAGCACTGATAACATCATGCGCAGGCAGAGATTGCAACCTTGAGGCCGCCTTGACTGTCAGCTTTGCTAGCACCACCACACTACCACTGCTTAACCTCCATCCAAGCCCAGCACACAACCTACTCCTAACCCAAGCCAAGCTACCATCATCTACAGTAGGTGGGGCGATGCCTGCAGCTAAACAATCTTGCAACTCTGCACGCGCCGCTGCAACCAAACCAGGAGGCAAGAGGTTAATCAGATGCTGCACATGATCAATTGCCAACTGCCTGTCTGCATACTGCCCTCGGCTTCGCAGCCAAGGGCCATGAACCTCCCTGCCATAAGCATGCCGACGAGCACTCAGCTCCCCAGGCAAGCTATCAACCCTGTGCAACTCATGCAATAACCACACAGCCTCACCAACTGAACGCAGCCTGGGCAGAGACAAAAGGCCTGGTGCCACAACAGATTCGCCAAAAAGCGAGCAGCCACACCAGTGAAACGCCGAAGCACCTTAAACGGGAAGAAGAGGGGTTACACGGTGTGCACAGGCAACTACGTTGCGAGAGAGAGAGGTCTGTTACAGGGGTGGGCAAGCTATCGCCCTAGAGCGAGTCACTTGCCCCTCTTTCAGCTCACATATCATGAGAACCCGATAGCAAGCCACGTTGCAACGAACACCCGAAAATCTGGAACGTCGCACCTTAAACGGGCCAATCCATTTTGGCAACAGCTTGTGAGCTTCCTCAGTCGTTACATTGGTAGCTGAGCGGGTCGGTTCCGTAGCTCAGTCAGTAGGGCACCGGACTCGGGTGCGGAAGGTCCTGGGCTCGAACCCCACCGTGCTCGTTTCGCGGATGAGGACATCACGCTACCTCGAGGGGGAGGTATGTAACGTGACGGGGTCTATAGGCCGGAAACGAGGCATGGAGGCATCGCCTTTTGGGGTATCGTTACAACAGCAGCACTTCTGTTCCCACTGCATAATCTGGATCTGGTGACCGTCTCTGGTCAGCGTACGCTTTCTGCCTGTTCTGCACTGCTTGCAACATGCCACTTGCTTTGTGCACTGCAGCTTGCAAGTCAGCTGTGAATTTAGTGACTGCCGGTGCACCGTAATCTGCAAATTCTGGGGTGTCATCTGTTGTTGGCACTTGCAGACTGAGAGGTGTCTTCGGGTGCCTACCGTAGTTTAAATAGAACGGTGTAAACCCCGTGGATGCGTACTGTGCGTTGTTGATTGCAAACTCAACCATGGGCAGCAAATCATCCCAGTTAGTCTGTTCTGCATTTGTAAAGTGCCTGAGTGTGTCTTCGAGGATTCTGTTGACACGTTCTGTCTGGCCATCTGTTTGGGGGTGATAAGCTGAACTTGGCAGCTGTTGAATCCCCCAACCCTGGCAAAGCTTTGCAAAAAACTGTGACATGAACTGTTGACCTCGGTCATGTAAAATGTGTTGTGGAAAACCGTGATAACGGCAAACTTCACGCAAGAACAACTGCGCGAGCTCTGGAGCATCACAGCTGCTGGTAGTCGGCGCGATGTGTACCATCTTGGTCAACTTGTCTACAAACACACAAACCGCGTCATAACCTAAAGTAGTCTTGGGCAAGTCTGTGATAAAATCCATTGAAACCACTTGCCACCTGTAACCTGGGATAGGCAACGACATTAACTTACCAGCGTGTGGCCTGTTTAATGACTTGTTACGCTGGCAGCAATCACATTGCCTGATCCTTGTGTGCACAAACTCGCGCACACCTGGGAACCAAAAATGCCTGGTAATCAACTCCTCTGTTTTCTGTTCTCCAAAGTGCCCTGCATAAACATGCGCGTGAGCTCCCAAGAAAATTTGGGTTTCAAGACTGGGGTTGTCTGGGACAGCAACTGTAGTGGTTTTCCACCACAAGCCATCTGCATAAGATAGCTTATGCCTCTTGATAAAAGAGACGTCCTGAAAGTTTGAGTCGCTCTCATAACTGGCCTGAATTAGCTTCACCAAGACAGTGTTCTCAGGAGCAGTTGCAGCTACTAATCCTGCAGGTGGTACTGGGGCTGCTCGGCTGCACAGCGCTGCAATTGTTGACTTCAACTGGGCATCTGTACTGGTGTCTGGTTCTGGGATGCGACTGGGGGAGGATGTAACACTCAAGTGCAATACAGTACTTAAGATAGCATCAGCCTCTCCCTGACATCGCCTTTTGCGGTGTCGCTCACTACATACCATCTAAGATGGTGACTGGACCCACATGTAACTACTCTCTCTCTCTCATAGTGTCGTCATGCAGGTCACACGGCTCCTTCATCTAACATCGTGGTTGCGTGGTGTAAGGTTACCCCCTCCCATTGTTGTGTCTCTTTGGAGCGATACAACATTTCACGGGGCATGCATTGTCACGCCTTGTCGGCGGGTCCTTTGGCAACAAAGGTCTTCTATAGCGATTCGACGTAGGCCGTAGTTGTATAGAAGGCTCAGTTAGTTACCAAGGGAAGGCTTCTCTAGACCTTACATCATGCCCCCTCCCCAAGGAGCAACGTCCTCGTTGCTTACCCATCAGCCACGTCGACGCATCTGCCTGCGTGTGCTGCGGGTAGCCACCTCCTGCTCTGGGGTTGCATGATGAGAGGCTTCATACTCATCTATCAAGCTCTGCTCAATCTTGCTTGCTGGCTCCCATGAATCATCCTCTGGGCCACAATTGAGCCAACGGACCAAGTACTTGATAATCCAGCGCCGGCCGACTCGCTCACGCCGCTTGTCAAGGAGCTTGTCTACCAGCCACTGGTCGTCATCAGGGTAGACGAGCACGGGTGCAGAGTGTCCTTTGTGGTCAGGGAACTGCGCATCTTCCTTCCATGGCCGGAGTAAGCTGATGTGGAATACAGGGTGAATCTTGAGAGAAGCAGGAAGCTTCAGCTTGTAGGCCACCGGATTGATGATCTTCTCCACCGTGAAGGGGCCAATGAAGCGAGCTGCGAACTTCTTGCTCATCGTGGATGGTAAATTGAGGTTGATTGTGGACAGCTTCACCTTGTCTCCGACTTGGAACAGGTAGTGTTGTCGCTCCTTGTTGGCTGCGCGCGCTTGGCGCTCATGGGACTCCCGAAGCTTGGCCTTGGCATGCTCAATTGAGGCGAGATCCGGGCGCCGTGACAGAGGATCTGACAAATTCTTAGCTCCCTCCTTGTAAGCAATCTCCGTACCACTGTAGTACGACTCGATCCACTGACGGGTTACCTCGTCACTGCACAGTGGCTGTTGCAGAGCACTGTAGCTGCAGTGCCTTCAGAGCTCCAAATGTTGCAACATGCGCATGCTCAGCAACCAAACCGTTGCACAGCTGCTGTACATGCCAGGTGCTCAGCTGCCATGTGACGCACATGCTGTAATGCCATGGCATCATTTGACCAAACACACATGCATATAAAGCTGTCGCAATAGCTGCAGCTGAGCAGCTGTATGCTCATGATCAGCTGGCAGGTGCTCATCATGTGCCACACGGTCTTGCGCCACAGCCACGACCCGTTGACCAAGTGATAGCTTGATGATGTATGTATAATGCATCAGCAGTTGCCATGCATTCATATGACAATGCTTGATCACCATGGATGCAACATGAACTTGTATCCCAGCCTGACACAGCACATCATTGCTTGATTGCCACACAATCACGGCAATTCTCATGACGTAGCTTGTTCTAGTATAATGCGCTTGTTTTTACCATCATCACGCGTGCACACTGCACCAGCAGCACGACCTTGACTGCCTCCGCCACTTCCCTCTTGCCAAACAGGAATGCCAGTGGCCCCCAGCAACCTTTGATCCTTATCAGAGTGCCACAGCTTGACACCCTTTGCAGTCGTCTCTCCTGTAGTGGTTGTTGGGCTGCACACTTCTCTGTTGCCACCGTAGTCGTGACCCAGCTAGCATGAGGTAAAATGCAGTGCAGCAGGAGCAGCAGCAGCAGACACCCTGGTGTTGGTGCTCAGATGTGGTTTGTGATTCAAGGCTGGTGGCTGCAAACAAAGAGCATGATGAGTCTTGCAAGCATGGAGTGAGATGCAGAAGTCGCAACAGCAGATAGCATGAGAGTTTCAATGACAAATCAGATCTGCTTGTGTTTGCGACGGCAAACACGGCGTGGTTGTTGGCATGGGATAACGTTCAGCAGCTGGAGCAGCAGCAGCAGCAGCAGCTAGCATGGCAGGTTGTTCGTTTGGCAGATGCATATGTATGTATCTCAGACGCAGTATGGCCCAACATATCCATCACTATGCAACCGATGGCAACACACACTTAGCGTGACAGGGACCTCCTGCACAGAGAACTGAGCACGTATTTACCTGCATGTGACAAACCCCCGTTGCAGCTAGCTTCTTCTGGCGTGGGCATTTGCCATGCCCAAGGATTTGCACGCGGTCCCCTAGCTCCCATCTGTTGCTCAGATCAACTAAGGGGGGCTCCTTCTTGACCATCACCTGCTGCTGGCCTGGCTACTGCTGCTGCTGCTTTTGGTCTGTCTGTCTGCTGCTGCTGCTGACCTTGCTGCTGCAGCTGCTGTTGTCTCGGCCATCTACCCCTTGATGTTCGCCACCTGGGCATTGGAAACCACGGCAGCAGCAGCAGCAGCGGCAGTAGCAGGCAATAAACAAGAATCATTTACCATGTGCAGCCTCTCATGCCAAGCCATTGCTGCTAATCTGCTGTGCTGCTCAACATCTTTCAACAAGCTGCACAACATTGAACCTGCGTGCTGCTGCTATATACAGCACATGGCAACAGCAGGCCTGCTGAAGTTTTGTTGGATGAACCTGACGACAGTCTCGCTGCACACATTGAGCACACAGGTACCATGGCAGCTGGTGACAGATCAGGGTACAGACAGCGCTAGGCAAGCCATGACCTGTGAGCAGCCAGGACTGCTGCACTGTTATGGCTTGGATGCAGGTCTGTGCAGAAACATACATGCCAAATGCATTTGTATTATGCGCCAACCAACACTTACCACACTTTGCAATGTGCACAGGCTGCTCTGCTGAGGAATGCAGGTACTGTTGCACTGCTGAGCTGTGTACCACCTTGGCTGTCTGTTCCATGCCACGCCACCAGATCACTGGTGCACTGTCATCAACCTCTTATCGTGATACTCTTCTACTGTTCCTATGTGTGCAGAGCCATGAGTTGCTGTTGTGCCAAGCAGCAGAGACCTCAGCGCCTGCAGGCTCTGCCATCAATTGATCATCAGGGCGGGTGATGATCTGCATCGATGTCGCAGCTTGGTGGTTTTCAAAGCCATTGTCAGCGTTGTGATGGCACGCTGCGTGGCCGAGATCACGGATGCGAGCACTGCGAGGGGCCACAAGCAAGTTGCACCTCTTTGATCAGCTCCGCGATAGGATGTATAGCGGTTTGAGGCTGTTGTGGTCGCGTACTACGCTCCAATAGATTTACTGCGATGTTCGAAGCAAACAGGAACAGCTGTCACTGTCAACTTGTGCTGTAACAAATTACAAGCTCGTGCCTGCCAAGCACCTCTGCAGCGTCTGGTGCGGATCGCGTGCCTATTCAACTTAAAAATGTATTAGTTTGTCACATGGTGATGAAGCATGGGCTCCAGGCGCTTCTGGTTGCAGGGCTTTCAGCACTACTGCTGCTCACGATGAGCGGGAAAGGCTTGTGCCCTGTGGCACTGCACCATCTGATGCATTGGGCGTGTCAGATGCATAACTATGAGCTACAGTATGCTGTGTGATGGTTCGAAGCACTGTCAAGCTCAACTGCCTGCTGTTGCATGCATGCTGCAGCTGCAACCCAAACAGAAGCATGGCAACCATGACAAACCTGGAGCCTGCTGAGGCACTTGTGGCACTTTATCACCGCAGACTGTTGCACAACGTCCGCTGAGACCACCCAGAGCTTGGCCGCGATTATCTGTCTTGCTGTCAGGTTATCCCTGGCTTGTTTATGGATAAACGTATTTAGGGGATTATCCATGACCCAGGGAGGATAAATCCAATATCCATCAGGTTTTCACCAGATAAGCACATTATCCCACGGGATAAAACCCCCCTGGCGTCAGTAGGGTCACTGTCTCTGTGGGCTTTGCCCAGTTGAGGTCAGAGCAGAGCTCTGAGCACTCAGGGTTCTATAACTTCAGGAAGCGATAGCGTAGCTGAGTGACAACATTCAATGGTGTCCTATGATGTCAGCCAACCATATGTACTGTAACTGGTGCGTGACAGAAGCAGCACAACTGCTGTCGACCCACAGGCTATGAGCATCCAACAATTTAACACTTAAAATCCCCCTGATGGGAGTGTGGATCCTGCCAACGCATAAGAAGCACAGTAGACCGTGCCGCGTCACGCACCATTAGCAGGTTTGACGAAGAACTGGGTAAGCTCAACGCCATGATGTCCTCCTTGATGCACAGCAGAGGATTCAGTGAGCGTCCTGCACCAGCGCCAGCGACACCAAAGGAGCAACGAGCACAGCAGTCATCGCTGCATACTGGCACACTGCGCACGCCATCGGTAACAGTAAACCACGCTTTCTTTCGTGCGCCCAGCCGCAACTGCAACGGCACAGCTGCTTGCTCCAACACTGTGGCACATACACAGTCCACGTGGCAGGATAGCACAACCCTGTCCTATGGGTAACATGATGATGATGATGACCCTGTCCTTCAGATGCCTGCAACGACTACTCGCAGAAAACTACGGGGACACGTTCCTGCAACCTCGCCGCCAGCTAGATATTGCAGATACACACAGCACCCAACAACTCTGCAGAACCAGCTGACCTGCTGCTGCATGTGGGACAGCGCAAACACGCACTGCCAGCAGCAGCACCACCCGGTCAAACTCGGTCAAACTAACAGTAAACCTAACAGGCATAGATGGCGCTGTTGCTGCCTTTTCAGTTCTAATGTGGCTGGGACAGCTGCTGCAGCCATGAGAAGTCAAGGGCAAATGGCGGCAAGCAAACCACTATCATATGTATATCATACATCAGAAGGCCTAGCACCGACCATACGCTGTTACTTCGTTTCAGCAGCACTGCAGTCAGCAGCATGGGGTGCTTAGGCGTTGCCCCCAAGTGCGCCTGCAGCCACAAGAGGCCTAGCAGAGACAACAGCGATTGCCTCACTCTGTTCCACATCCTAAGTACAGTGACAAGGAGATGCTACAGCGAGCCATACCCCAAGCGCTGCTGCAGTCACAAGAGGCCTTTTCACAAGAGGCCTAGCAGCATGGGGGCGCTTAGGCGTTGCCTTCAAGCGCTTCAGGCAGGCACAAGACACCTAGCAGAGCAAACGGCACGTCACCATGCAAAGTCACACCCACAGATGCTGCAAATGGCGCCACTATTCGCATATAACGCCACAATGCCAGAGCGCAACGGCCACCGCAAAGAGTGCATACAACACAACATAGCATGCACGATTACTAGTAGCTTCTGCAGCTGGTGATAGCGATACTCCTGAAGACAACTGCGCAGCAAACTGGCCGCAGACATTGCCACAAAAACACATCATTCTATACATGACTTCGGCCCGCATGCAACCTGAAGCTGATTGATTGGTATACTACATAGTTGCCGAATTGAGCAAACCTGATACCACAAACTAATAATAATCAATCCTTGTAAGCCATACCTTTCGGCATCGGCAACCGCGCCTCACCCACTGGGGAGGCAGAAAGCAGGCTGATTATTCTCTCTATTTTCGGTGTAAGGTAGACCACCCAGACCCTTACACCCCTTACCAAGCAGCATGTGGGAATCACCCCATACGGTGGACTGCATACCTAGCAGGGCCGGTGTGTATATAGCCAGCAATCGACGGAGTCCTGCGGAGAGTCGCGAGGACATTAGCAGCATCCTTCCTTCGGCTTTCGCCGACTGTATCCCTGAGTCCAGGGACATACTGCTTAGGCTCAGAATCGAACCTGCAACCTTTTGGCCACTATTCGTCCGTCATCACCACTGCGCCACGTGTTTGACGTCCCGCCGGACGGATACCACAAACTGTCAAGCAGCTGGTGCAGGGAGCAGGAACAACTGTTGACCTGCAATGCCAGCAGCCAGTTGCCATGGAACCTGCTGTTGCAACAGCAAACAACGCCATGTTTGGCGAACGCGATGCAAGCATGAAGGTGCGGCATATGTAGTACCGCCACACAAAACTCCTCACCACACAAACTCAACCATGCGTCTGTCCATGTCGCACAGTAGCACACAGCTGCAAAAGGCGAGAGCGGAAATAGGCTACGGCAACTGTGTGCAGCATAACTGCATCAAAGATATTCATATTCCAGAGCAGTGAGCAGCGCTCACTGCTGCAGGCCCCACAACTGCAGGCAGGCAGTAGCATGCTCCCAGTGGCATTTGACAATCCAATAAGGGCGCCAAACAAGCTTGCTGCTAGCTGCTGGTGCTGCTGCTGACACGCTCAATTGGTGGATGTGACGTTATAACGTTATACCCGGTCAAGATGTGTACACAACAGCATCGTTGCAGGGGCTGTGGCAGCCTCAGCTGCACATGCATGCTGTGTATGGCCGCTGCTGCATATCATACGTCATACGAAACATGCGAAACATGCAACGCAGCAACAGCTTCCTGCATCTCTTCATCAACGTGACCAACTGCCCCAGCAGCAGCAGCAGCAGCAGCAGCAGAGGGTTGCACAGGCACACTACACTCTGCTGTATCCATTGCAGCAGCAGCAGCAGCATCTGCTGGTGCTATAAAGCCGACGTGCCGCCCTGCTGGCCGGCTGTGCGCTGCTGCTGCTGCTGCATGTGTGCAGCCATCACACGGCTGCTGCTGCTGGTGATGCTGCCGCAAGCAGCTGTGCAGCGGCGGCGAACCTGCCGCTGCTGCCGCCGTGTCAGCAGCACGCTGCTGCTGCTGCTGTTGGTGGGGCGGCAGCGGTGGTGGCTGCGAATGCAGCACTAAGGCTCCCCCGAGACCATCCCCTGCTGCTGCTGCTGGTCCCTGAAAGCTTGATTGCCATACAAGATGCTGCTGCTGTTGTTGTTGATCGGACCCGACGCTATTCCTGTGCAAGCAGCTGCGCTTAAACGGCTGCAGCTGCTGCTGCTGTGGTTGCTGCTGCTGCTGCTGCTGCTGCATTTGACCTGCGAGCGGTGCTGCTGTAGCAGGTGCACTTCGACTGTAGTAGTGTCTGTCAGGACCGACATCACGGTTCGGGATGTCCCAGGCATTACAGCCAGACGGCACACTGCAGGGAACGCTGATGTCAGCATCGCTGCTGTTGCTGCCTTTGCTGTTGCTGCTGATGCTCAACGCCCTGCTGCTGCTGCCGCCAGGCAGCCTTGCTTGAGTGCTGCTGCTGCTGCTGCTGCTGCTATAGCTCCCGGCGGCTGCAAAGCTGTTGCTACAGCCTTGGCTCTGCTGCTGCTGCTGCTGTTGTTGTGACGCACTGCTGCTGCTGCCAGGTGTGTCAAGACTGCAACCGAATGCGGCAGCTGCTTCTGCTGATGACAATGCACTGGCCTTGCTGCTGCTGCTGCTGCCGCTGCTGGCCCCTCGGAAGCTCCCATACAGTGAAGTGCCGTTTGGTACATGCGGGCCAAACGGCGGCATGCCTGATACATCGCTACACTGCTGCTGCTGCTGCTGCTGCCGATCCCGCTGCTGCTGCTGCTGCAGTGGCGGCTGTGCCACCTGCTGCACCTGTATGTAATGCTGCTGCTGCTGCTGCAGCTGCTGCAGCTGCTGGCTGCCTAGCTGCTGCTGCTGCTCCTGCCACACGAGGTGCCATGCACGCCACTTGGTCATGTCATATGACAAGCCCTGGTAGGTTTCAAGCTGCTTCACAAACCCTAGGTTGGGGCATACCCTGCAAAAACGGCACAAAAACCCAAGCCAATACAATGTCAAGTGAGGCGCATGTATATGCTCTGGGGCTGCAGTCATAGAAGAGTCCTGCGTGACTGGAGCAGGATGATAATGCACACTGTTTGGAGCCCAGCAGCTGCACTAATCCCACCATATCAGGGCAAAGATTTCTTGTAGAAATTGAAGGTTCTCTGTCACTCCACACTGCAGCTCACCAGGGCCGCACTGCTTTCAGGTGCTCCACTGCCGCCTGCAGCTCCATGTTCTGCCTGGCCATGAGGTATCCCAGCACAACAGTGGCACTTCGTGACACCCCAGCCGCACAATGCACCAGCACACGCCCTGCAAGCGCAGAAGAAGAAGAGGGGTTACATGGTGTGCACAGGCGGCTACGCCGCAACTAACACCCGAAAAGGAGGACGTGCTATTGCAGGCAGCAGCGGCAAAGCAACCAGTACAAAGAATTGATCTGGGCGCAGACGCTGCACACCTCAGTCTGTCATCCATAATGCTGAATGCACGCGTGAGCGATGAGTGATGAACGCAGGTGAGCACCGGCTCACACATAGCGGTGATAATACATCCTGTACGCTGCGTGCGGAGCGTTGCATGGGGTAGGGTGACAATGCAATCTTTTCTGCTAGAGTGCTGCTACATTTTTACGCTGCCCAGGCAAGATGCACTGCCAACGCCCTGCGGGCTGCCTGCCAACATCAACATAGTATTGTTATGTTATAACAGCACTTGTAACGCACCTCCTCGGCTGATGGCTGTGTCAATGAATTCAAAGCACCTGGGGAAGAAAGCCACCAGGTCTTCACTGGGAGTATCCTGCACCTGCACGTAAGCAACATGCACAGTGTGTTATGTAACCACAGTAAATGACATAAACATGCTGCGTGCTCGACTGCTGCTGCGAATATACGCTCAGGCACTGGCTCATCTACTGCTTTCTGTGCTGGGGTCCATAACTAACAACTGCGGTCCCTCCTTATGCTGTTGTTGCCCCTGCTGCTGCTGCTGCTGCTGCTGCTGCTGCTGCTTAACTTGCCGCAAGGAAGCAGAAGGTATGAGACTGACCTGAATGTTCATGTAGTTGAACACCAGTGGGTGGTGAGGGAACAGGCCCTGCGCAACCTGCAATTAGCAGCAGCACCAGCAAGCAGATGTTGCAGTGCAGGAAAGCAGCACACACACAGTCGCCAAATGCGATATCACGTGCCCTGTGCATGCCATGAATTTGAAGCATTGCTGCTGTGCTAGAAGGCAATTAAACTGCACGCAAGTCCTTAGACACACCACAACAGGCTACGCAAAGCTGCAGCACTGCTGGCGTGCATTGCAACATCCTTCTTTGTCCTCACAATCGCTGACAAGAAATGGAGCAGAAGCCCTCGGGTTGCATTGTGGCGGCCAGAAGTGCTGTAGTGCTGCTGCTGCTGCTGCTGCCACATTCCTCAGGCTGCTGCTACTGCTGTTGTCACCCAGCTGCTGCTGCTGCTGCTGCTGCTGTCACAGCTGCTGCTGACCTGCAGGATGTCAGTGATGCCAGCCCTCAGCAGCATGCTCTTATTCGCCTCCGCCATAACAGAGCCAATGAACAAGCCATCGTGCACCTGCAGTCAGTCAGTCCGTCAGCTTGTCTCGGTGTGTGCTGTGGTGCTGCTCCCGCCACACCCGTCATAGCACAGCTGATGCAGCTCTGATGCCTCGTGCTACTTTAAAGCATGCTTTTGATGCATCTATACTGTGAAATTGTTGCAACAGGCACCCAAGGACACCCAAATAGGAGAATTACTACAGCCTAAGAGCCCTGGCGGGCGGTGAGCACAAATGCAGAGTTTCAGCCTCGGAATTTGATTTACCTTCATCGGTCGATCATCCAGCATCTCCACGACCTCCTCTGGCATGCCATCACCAGTGTCGAGGTCTTCCTCGCCTACGTCTGGCTCTGCTGGCCAATCTTGAGGCGTCTCCGGAGAGAACGCATCCAGATCATCCTCATCGGGGCAGAAGTCTGTGGGCAGACGATCGCCCACAGACTTCTTTGCGTAGAAGCTGCGCTGCCGTGAAGCGGTCAGCTTGCCGTTTTTGAGAGCCAGTTCGTCTTTATTGTCTAATATCAGCCAGATTGTGTCGCGGTCTGGCTGGGCAGCTTAGATTGCCATTTCGGAAAGTTGGATTCGGACGTTGTCGAGCCTGCAGCTAGAGTGTCTGAAAGCTGTAGATGCACCTGAAGTATGCTTCGACACGCTCAGTGGGCCTTTCCAAAGGCCGCGACTGACGATTTGGCCCCAGCCGTTACACCAGTGTCAATGACATGACAGCAGGGAGGCGAAGGAGAGGCGAGAGCAGTGCATGTCGCCAGGCGAACTAACTTCGACACATGAACCTGCCAATCAGCGCCTGCGCACGGCCGTTCACCCCGCCATTGGCTAGTAACATAGCAGTCAGGTCTGCTGCTTGTGGAAGCACAGCTCTTATCCTCCCACAATGAAGCACAAGAACATGGCTAAGAAGGGGAAGCTGCTTGGTCCGCGGCAGAGCAAGCCTCAGCCAGCAGGCGGTAAGGATCCCCAGCAGCCCAGCCTGCATGCTGCTTTCACAGCCAGCTGCCACATCATGCTGCAGTCCTGCAGGCGATCATTCCACGTGTCTGCTGGCTTGCAGGTGTGCAGCAGAACGGCAAGCTGCGGTCTTTCAAGAACCAAATAAGAGGCATTGAGCGGCTGTTGTGCAAGGTAAGTCAGAAGGACGGCAGCCTGTGCAGGTGGCTGCTGTAGTGGACGTCAGACCAGCAGCCTCTGCTTCTTTTTTTGCGTTGTACTATTTACCAGCAACTTCCTTATTCTGTCATTGCAACCCCACATCCGTCCCAAAATCATTGCAGCAAGTTCCCTGAGTATGTGCACTGGGCTGCTGTGTACACAGGACATGCCATGCGAGCAGCCAAGGAGCAGCAGATGCAGCAGCTGAGGACAAGCAGCTGTGAATGCTGCCGTTGCTGAAGTTTTATATCGGCTGCTGTGTTATTTGTTGCTGCCTGCAGGAGGATTTGGAGCCACGCGTGCGAGCAGCCAAGGAGCAGCAGCTGCAGCAGCTGAAGGAGAAGCAGGAGCAGCAGCAGCGCTCAGAGCGCGAAAAGCGGCTGGCAACAAAATACCATAAGGTGCGCTGCGGTTGCTGCTGCGGTTGCTGCTGCTGCTGCTGCTCCATACTGGCTGCTGCTGCTGCTGCAACTGCTGCAACTGCAGCGTGCAGCTGCTGACTTTTTGGGTGCTGCTTTTCATGGGTGCTTGATTGAGGAGGACTTCAACCACCGGCAGTACTGCAGCTGCAATGCCACAGCAATAACAGAGATGCCGTGCCTCTGTTGCCAATTGCACCTTGATCACCGCTTAGGTCCCTGCCTTGCAGCTGCGTGGCATGCACGTCTGTTTTGTGTTGGCAAATCACTGCAGACGCTGGTCACAATCAAGCTGGTCTACCCTCCCAGTGCTGCACACTCACCTGCTGAGCATTCGGCAATTCATGCTGCTCTCCAATGAAGCAGGTCCGCTTCTTTGAGCGCGTCAAAGTGGAGAGGCAGATTCAGAAGGTCAACAGATTGCTGAAGCAGCAGCAGCAGCAGGGACAGCAGCAGCAGGATGAGCAGCCAGAGTCGCACAGCAACGCACAGCAAAGCAAGCTGCAGCAGCAGCAGCAGGCAGCAGATGCAGCGCTTGCAGGCCTCACTCCCCAGCAGCTGCAGGAGCGGCTGCAGCAGCTGCAGCAGGACCTGCAGTACGTGTTACATTTCCCCAAGGGCGAGCGTTACGTGTCACTTTTCAAACAGGCTGACAGCCCGCAGGCGCAGCAGCAGCTGGATGCGGCTCGGCTGCGGCTGCGGAAGCTGGTGCTGCAGCAGCTGCAGGAGGCTGCGGCAATCGCAGAAGCTGATGAGGGTGCAGCGCTTACAGCCCAGGGTGCTGCTGCTCTTGGTGCTGCTGCTGCTAAGGCTGCTGCTGCTGCTGCAGCAACGGCCGAGGAGGATGATGCAGATGGTGTAGCAGCAGATGCATTGGTGGAAGAGGGTGATGACTTCTTCTTGCAGGAAAGCGATGAGGAGGAAGCCCAGCAGCAGCAGCAGCAGCAGAGGTCAGACAAAGGGTTGACTGCTCTCAGCAAGCAGCAGCCAGCTCAGAAGGCAGGCAAAGGCCCTGCAGCAGGCAGCAAGCAGCAGCAGCAGCATGTCAAACCAGCGCAGGCCGCTGCAACTGGCAAGGTTGTAGCTGCACCCAACAACACCAAGAAGCAACAGCAGCAGAACGCTCCTGCAGGCGTCAAACATGCCTCAGCAGCAACAACACCGACTGTTGCGGCTGACGATGAAGAGCATTCTGATGGTGCTGGTGACATCAGCAGCAGCAGCATCAGTGATGCTTCTGACTTAGCAGGCTCAGATGCAGATGCAGATGCAGATGATGTCAGCGATAGTGAGCCAGCAGAGCGTCTGACATCTGCACAACCAGCAGCAGCAGCAGCAGGGCGCCAGCAGCAGCGCACGTTTGCAGCGCCAGAGCCGGAGTCAGAACATGAGTCAGAAATGACACCTGAAAATGACAATGTTAGTAACAGTGACAATGACGATGAGGATGAGGAGGCGATGGATGACATCGGGAAGTGGCTGGAACAGCAGCGCAAAAAGGCGACACCGCTGCTGGTTGGCAGCAGCAGCAGCAGCAGCAGCAGCGATGCCAAGCAGCCAGGCAAGCGGCAGCAGCAGCAGCAGGCAGGTGACAACCAGCAGGACGCCAAGCGGCAGCGGCATAACCAGCAGCAGCAGCAGCAGCAGCACGGCGAGTTTGGAAGGGACGATTTCTTCATGGCGGCGGGTGGTGCAGGGGAACAGCAGAGGGACCGCAAGCCTGCTGGGCATGGCTTCAACAAGCAGCACCAGCAGCAGCAGAAGCCAAGGTTTGGCCAGCAGCAGCAGCAGAGGCATGGTCAGCAGCCCAAACCATGCGCACAACAGCGGCAGCAGAAGAAGGGGCCACATCAGCTTGGACAGCAGCAGCAGCAGCAGCAGCGTCAGCCACACAAGCCCCATGGGAACGGCGGCTTCCAGCAGCAGCAGCAGCAGCAGCGGTCGTGGCAGGGCAAGCCTGCTGGTGCAGGCCGCAGCTTCGATGCAGCAGCAGGTGGTGCTGGTGGCCGGGGCGGCTTCAAGCCTAAAGCAGCAGGCTTCAAGCCAGGCTTTGCTGCTAGACCAGGTTTCAGTGATGCTCGGGGTTCTGAGGCTGGCGGGGGCAAGCAGTTCAGCAAGCCTTTCCAGCAGCGGGAGCAGCAGCAGCAGCAGCAGCAGCAGCAGCAGCAGCAGGTTAGTGGTGATAAACCCCGGCAGCAGCAGCAGCAGCAGCAGCAGCAGCAGCGGTTCAAGCCTCAGGGCAAGCCAAAGCAGCAGCAGCAGCCAGCAAAGAAGCAGCCGCTGCGCAAACGAGCTGAGGGCGGCAGGAAGCGCAGGCCCAAGAAGTAACTGTTAGTATCTCGCACGTTACATGACTGTTACTAACGTAGTACGTGCAGCAACATGTGATACAGTTCAACATGTTACTTGCATGGGTTTTTTCGCTGCTGCACAGCAGTGTCTGCTTCAACCGTTATCATTTGCAGCGATCTGGCCGACGGTCGGCGGCATGCGGCATTGAGCATTGCTTTGCTGAGCTAGCAGAGATGGTGCTGTCAATACTCAGTGGCAGAGATGTTTTCATGTTGTCTGAAAAGGGGTGTATCAGTACCCGGTTTGGTTGGCAAAGCACAATGCGGCACTAGTGTACTACAGTAGTACTGCCGGCAGATGCAGCACTCACATGGCTAGACGGGTTGTACAGGTGCTATTGTCGTGTTGTGTGGGCAGGCTATGCAACACCTTGAGCTACTTCTGTTTTGTTTGTTCCGGATCAGTTCGTGGTAGGCTCAGCAGAAACGATTTTGCTACTGTGGCACAGCTCCTCTGCTGGGTGACACCAAGCCCTGACATAACACCATGCGCTGGCCCCACTGCAGCGACTGCGTAACACGCGAATACGCCAGTTGCACAGTTGCTTGGTGGAACGCTTTTCAAGCCAAATGTGTGCGATTAATGACGCTTTGATACAACACGGATGTTCATGTGCACCAACAAAAGGGAAGAAGCCCGCGAAACAGCGTGTGGGAAATATCGTGCTTGTACAGCACACATGACACTGCTATTAGACGTACAATGTGACCAGATATATTATTAGCCTTCTGCAGATGGGGCTGGAGCTGTCGACAAGGTACAGCAGCTGTACAGCAGCAACAGGCCTGACTGGAGCCCAGCATGGAGCCTGCTACAGCAGCACCACAAGCAGCGAGCAGGCACGGCTCTGCACGCACATCATCGGCGTTCAACAGCATCCAAGGCAATGGCAAGGTCACAAGGGTCAAGCGCCTGGACAAGGCGACAAAGGTATGTGCATACATACATCTGCTGCATGATGCTTCTGCATGCTGCGCTGGTCCCCTGCTGCTACTCAGCACCCTTCCTCAACATTAAATAGCAATCAAAGTTCATAATACGTTATGCTCCTCGCAAGCTACCGCAAAAGCAGCTGGTGGTAGTGCCGCATATCCCCTCAACTGGCGTATCGCTGTGTCCTGCAGAGCTACATCGAAGGCATGCTGCGCAGAGCAGAGCACAGAGCATGGTGCCTGCGCCATGGCAAGACGTTGCCACCTCCTCGGCTGCACCCTGTTATTTTGAAAGTCATCCGCGAGTGGTTTGACTTGGTTGATGATGATGGCAGCGGCACACTTGAGCATCATGAGCTGCTGGCAGCGCTGCAGGTGGGGACTTGCTTGCAGGAACATCCTGCTTTGCACAAACAAAGATGCTGGCCAATGCAACTCCCAATTTGTGGTCAACACAGCAAACTTCGATGGTAGTAGCAGCTGCACAATTTGAGCAGCAAGAGCTAGCAGAACTGCAGCTGCAGCATGCAGCTTCCACCGTTTGGCAAATAGCAGTCCTGACAGTGAACCACCACACGGCCTGCAGCTGTTCAAATCAGCCCAGACACAGCTGATGTGTGGTGCTAGGTGCGCAGCACAAGTCAAGTGCAGCCACACATCCCCAGCAGCAGGGTGCATCGTCAAAATTTATGTTATCTTCCATGCTCTGCAGGCAGCCCGCATACCGTGTGACGAAAGTAACATCAGCGAGATGATCAAGCTCATGGTGAGCAGCCAGCAGCAGCACCGGCAGCAGCAGCAGCGATGCACCTCTGGTAGCCTTAACTGCCAGTGCAGCAGCAGCTGCATCGGCAGTAGCAGCAACAGCGAGGACTGCGGCACAGGGATAGCACAGGGTGGCAAGCTGGAGCTTCGCACCGTTCTTAACCCGAGCAGAGCAGCCACAGATACAGCAACAGCAGCAGCAGCATATCGTTTAATTAAGCTGCGCATTGTGCCTGACACACCGCTTCGCCACATATCTTGCTGGCTGGTTTGGCTGCAGCAGCACAGCATCAGCTCTGATGCACCCTGAGCAGCACAGTTGTGTGCACCCTGAGCAGCACAGCATCGGCTGCATAGAAGCCGCCCAGTGACTGATTATCATGCTGTTTCCGCTGCTTGCAGGACGCCAACCGTGACGGCTGCATCGGCTGGGGCGCAGCAACAGCACAGCATCGGCTGCATTGTATTGTATTGTATTGCCACTGAGTGACTGCCTCATGCTGCTGCGCTGCTTGCAGGACGCCAATCGTGACGGCTGCATCGGCTGGGGCGAGTTTGAGGCGTTCATGATGGACGAGTTTGCTGCAGGAAAGCACCTGCTATCTGGGGAATACGTGTTGCCCTCAGGTGCGCAAGGTGCTGCCATGCTGCCAGCAGCAGCAGCAGCAGCAGAAGCTAGGGTTGTGGCATACATGCATGCATGATAGTTGCCTATCAGTAGCACCTGCTGTCTGGGGAGTACGTGCTGCCCTCAGGTGCGCAAGGTGTTGCCATACTATGGCAGTGACAGCAGCAGCAACAGCAGCAGCAGAAACTAGGGTTGTGGCATACATGGCAATTTTGCTGCAGGAAAGCACCTGCTGTCCGGGGAGTACGTGCTGCCCTCAGGTGCGCTGCGCATGGCAGCAGCAGCAGCAGCAGGAACTAGGGTTGTGGCATCAATCAGGGTTGTTGCATGCATGGCAAGTTTGCTGCGGGAAAGCACCTGCTGTCCGGGGAGTACGTGCTGCCCTCAGGTGAGCTGCGCATGGCAGCAGCAGCAGCAGGGCAGCAGAGACTAGGGTTTTGGCGTGCATGCATGCATGATAGTTGCCTATTAGTAGCACCTGCTGTCCAGGAGTACGTGCTGCCCTCAGGTGAGCTGCGCATGGCAGCAGCAGCAGCAGCGGATGTGGCGATGTCAAACCGTGCACTGTCACAAGGCTTGCCGGAATGGGGGCCGTCGGACCGTGCTCTTGTGGCGGGTGTTCAGTACTGCTGCGTGCATTGGAGGGGATGTCCACGTCCTTACCTAAAAGTAACGAGTTACATAGCGTGTACACCATGTAACACCTCTTCTTCTGTTACATAACGTGCTTGCAGGAATGGCGCTGCCGTTTGGTGTGATGATCAGGCAGCTGAAGCGCATGCAGATGCTGTCAGAAATAACACAGGTGGGTGACTACTGGTTGGTTGGATGTCAGAGTCTAAAGGTTGAGACAAAAGTAAACGCAATACCGTTTTTGCCGTCGGAAGAAGAAGAAGAAGAGGTTTGTTACAGGGGTGGGCAAGCTATCGCCCTAGAGCGAGTCACTTGCCCCTCTTTCAGCTCACATATCATGAGAACCCGTCAGAAGAGGTTTGTTACAGGGGTGGGCAAGCTATCGCCCTAGAGCGAGTCACTGGCCCCTCTTTCAGCTCACATATCATGAGAACCCGATAGCAAGCCACAAGATTCAACCAAAGTAAAACTCCAGAGG
>CADDIJ020002972.1:0-28241 GCA_902809745.2 Tetradesmus lagerheimii
GAAGAACTTCTCTGTGCTAAGGCGCATGAGTGCCAGGGCCATCTCAACCAGGGGGATGGTGGCCCGGTGCTCAGGCTCCTGCAAGCAACAGCAGAAACAACAGCGGCACAACGTTTTAGGACAAGCGTCCAAACCCGCATTTGTGCTGCTGAGAAGAGACCTGTGTGTCTTTACATAGATGCGACGCATGCAGCAGCAGCAGCAGCATATCATAATGTTCAATTCTTACTGTCCACGGGCGTAGCCTATACGGCCCCCATGGCTGGGGATCGGATGCCAAGTATACTGTATCAAGGGCGCTGCAGCTTGGACTTGAAAGCGCCAGTTGCTACTTTGTTGGCCAGATATGACCAGCCTGGCACAACTAGTGCCACTACGCAACCAGTGGTTGAGCACTGCTGGTGCCTGCGCAGCATGCGCACTGCACCCTACAGGTCAGCAGTGCTGCGGCAGGAACCTCTCTGCTGGGAAGCTGTTGTGACCTGTGTGCGTGGTAAGTTTGTTCTGGCCCAGTCCCAAGCAGCCGCCCATGGGGCATGTGGGCATGGGGCTTGGTGAGAAGGGTAACATTCTGGGGCTGTATCAACACATTATCAACGCATTCGCACTTTTTTCGAGACAAATATTTGTTCAGTTGTCGCCGTTGCACCCTTGCGGGCGAGGGTGATCGCAAGGGGCTGTGCCATGACAGTACTGGGCTGGTGCTGGCGGGCAAACCACCACCTTTTGGCGCCCTTCTCCGGTAGCGAGCATTTGTGCCAATGATGTTGCATGCTGAGAGATTACTAAATTAAAGTGAGGGATCACATGTTATCAAATTTCGGCTAGTGAATAACACAACTAATCCGCCTCGGATGCCTCGGATGCCTCGGATGACCTGACAGAGAAACTAAGCATACTTATAGCAGGTGCCACCTACTGGAAGAGCATTCCCACCCCACCCGCCCGCTTTCTACCTGAAGTGGCCACTTTGAACCATCAAGCAAGCGTCTTCACAAGCACATCCTCCCCGAAACCACCCAGTGTCCGGCGAGCTTGAAACGAGCCTTCTGCAGTCCTTCACCGCCCGCGCGTCAGCCCTTATGTTTTTATCACATTCCTTCAGTCTTCAAGCGAATTTTCCAGCCTTTGCGCCCCCACGACGATATCTTCAAGAAGCCAGTGCGGAGCAGCAGCTGTGCTGGAGCCTTGTCTGCTGGAGCAAGATGCCACAAGGAGAGCAGCAGGTGAGGACATTTAAAGACTTTTGCAGCCACACAGCAGCTTTGTTGACCTTGCTGCTGTATAGTAGCTTCTGCTGTGCGGACTTCGCGGTTTTGCAGGTGAGAACAGCAGCAGCTATTGAGTGTTTGTGCAGCTGTGGTTGCATGCTGGTTTCCTTCCTGTGGCAGCAGGGCTTGGCATTCGGTTCCGATCCTGTGCCCCGCTGACCCGGGCTCCAGCCTGGCACAGGAGCCCAGAGTGAGGTGGGGTTCTGGGCTTAATTCGGATTCAAGGAGAGGCCAGCCCTGTTGTGCAGGTGTTTGTGCAGACCCGCTGGCGTTAAGGTGAGCGCAGCAGCAACAGGTAGGCCACAGTTATGTTGTTTGATGTTGTATGGTGTATGAGAGCCGCAGGGCTTGGCATTCGGTTCCGATCCTGTGCCCGCTGACCCGGGCTCCAGCCTGGCACAGGAGCCCAGAGTGAGGTGGGGTTCTGGGCTTAATTCGGATTCAAGGAGAGGCCAGCCCTGTTGTGCAGGTGTTTGTGCAGACCCGCTGGCGTTGTGCAGTTATGTTTTTTGATGTTGTATGGTGTATGAGAGCCGCAGGGCTTGGCATTCGGTTCCGATCCTGTGCCCCGCTGACCCGGGCTCCAGCCTGGCACAGGAGCCCAGAGTGAGGTGGGGTTCTGGGCTTAATTCGGATTCAAGGAGAGGCCAGCCCTGTTGTGCAGATGTTTGTGCAGACCCGCTGGCGTTAAGGTCAGCGCAGCAGCGTTTGAGGAACAGCAAGCACCATGTCTGGTCGCTGCAGCTCACCTTGTTGCGCTGCCAGCAGGTCTGTACGATGCTTTGCCCAGATTGAGAAACGTCTGCGGGGTGACAGCCGGGGACTACAACTGCCACTGCTGCTGCCTCTTGCTGCTACTGCTGCTAGTGCTCCTGTCACTGCTGGTGAGTCAGCACCACTCTTACTGCCAATTGTGTTTACGTGTTGCGTGCTATTACTGCTCTCACTTTAGCTACTCCTAGGACTGGCTGCATCCACTGTTCTGCTGCAGTTCACTGATGTGCTCATGCTGCGGTGCTGTTCTGCCTGCTGCCTCTGCTGACCCGGTTGCTGCTGCTGCTGCTGTTGCTGTGCTGCCTGCTCTGCTGTGTCGTCACCTCGCTGCCTGTTGCTTCTCCTGTTGGTGCTACCCCAGCGCTGCTGCCACACTTCATATGCTTCTTCACCTATGCCATTGTCCAGCGAGTATGCTGCCGGGCCAGGGCTGCAGTTTGCGGCTCAGCCGCAATGGCATTGCCTCCATGCTGGCAAAGCAATATGATGCTTGCAGCACCTGCATTGAACTGCTGTTGGCAGCCAGTGGACTGCTTCCTCACCTGAAATGTGTGGTCACTGCGGCGGCCAGCCCAGTGTCCCACTTCATGCACCGCTGTATCACCCGAGTTGTACTCATCGTAACTGCCACCATTGATTGTGCAGGCTGCTTGCAATGTCTCATGTAACACCAGCGGCTGCAGCAGAAGGTGATTGCATTTGTACTGCGCGTGTAAGTCAAGGTCTGTGAAAAGGGGTCACACGGCGTGCCGCAGCCATGGTGACCAGCAATCCATGCTGTACGTAGCGGGTCTCACCCCCCCAACGGAGTGTCAAGATGGCGAACGGCCCACTCATCATCACTGGGTTACCCTAGCCATACTATGGCCATGCTGGCTATGCTAGTAGCATCAATGCCAACGGCCTACGCATAACTTCTTCACGCTGTGTGAAAGAACGGATTTGACCTCCAAGTAGACAGCAGCAGCTTACATAAAAGCAAGCCTTGCCAGGCTCGACGGACAATGTTTCCTACCGAAGGGTGTAACA
This sequence comes from Tetradesmus lagerheimii, assembly GCA_902809745.2. Lineage (NCBI taxonomy): Eukaryota > Viridiplantae > Chlorophyta > Chlorophyceae > Sphaeropleales > Scenedesmaceae > Tetradesmus > Tetradesmus lagerheimii. Next base: position 3,075 of record CADDIJ020002972.1, read on the forward strand.
TCCAAAATGTGAAACTGATTAACCCAACAAAAAAAATGTGAAACTGATGCAGCGGTCCCTCACGCACAAATGATAATGCTGTAGCATCATGCTCCGCTGTAGTTAGGGGCTGTGAGCCTGGTGCGCATGCGGGATTTTGCAGGTCCTTGTAGCCTACGCCATAGGCATATGTGGCAGTGCCACGTGGTAACTACGTGCACATAGTCATGTGCCACTGTGTGTACGGTACACACATATCAGCAGGTCCTATGCCAGGCATATGCAGCATTCAGGTGCCACGTGTTGGCGGCGACTGCTTTGTTTTTGTTACCAGGGGTGTCACAGGGGGGCTGAAATTCAACTGGCTGGCCACACACGATTCAGCTAAATAACCCGACTGGCGGGGGCCTGAGGCGCTGCCTCACCATAACACCAGCCACACACACCCTATACCAGGAGGTGCCCAGCACCCGGACCAAAAACAGCAGGGGAGTTGAACCCTCGTCCACCACCATCCACCGCACACAAACACAAGCATGCAGACGCTTGCATCAGACCAGGCGCCCCATGCAACGCACGTGTACATGCATCTAGAGACTCTGTGCTGCTGTTTAAAGTAGTAAGCAAAAAAACAGGCCAGCAGTTCGTCAAACAATGGCGCGCACTCCGTGTGACATGCTGTGGTGGATGCCAAACTGCTGTACGTATGTCTACGCGCTAGCACAACAATCTCCCCTGATGTTTGGTGCAAGTGCTGTCTGCAACAGGCTAGGTGCAAGTGGACACAACCCTTACAAACCTCTGTACACCTCTGCAAGCCCATGGGCTGGTGATTGACCAATCACTGGCTTTGACATCAAGATAGCAGGAAAGGGAACATCAGCAAACTGTATCATTGCTGGTGCAACCATCACAGCGGTTTGGGAGCAGTACAGCCACAGAGCCCCTACAACAAGCAATACACACAACCAAAGGCACTGGCGGTTGCAGCATACATGGTTCATGATGATGATCATCTTCATATCACCCATTCAAGCCTTAGCATCAACACCAGCATGATGGCGTTCAACGCCATCCAGTTGATGCCATGGTGTGATTGGGTGATATGATGATGATGACGGTTCATTATGATAATCCCCACCTAGATTCAACACAGACACAGGATTGCGTCACACCCCCAACCGAGCTTTATCTAGACAAGCAGGAGATACAGACCCGTAAAAAAGCACTCACCCAGGGCATACACAGTAGCTTCTCTGGGAAGCCTTGTCAGCTGCAACGCTAGCGTTGCTAACAGCTGAAACCACGGCCACATGCATCCATGCTCACTACAATGATAGTAGACGAAGGGCCCAGCGATTGAAAATGACACCGCCGCCACAATCCTACTGCCCACTCACCTATTCAGGAGTACAAACAAAGACACGACAAACAGCAGCTGCAGCGGCGGCCAGTACTTGTAGCTTGAAAAGCTTGGTGAGGCTCACTAAAGCCTTGCAGTAACCAGCAGAAGGCTCGCACGCCCAACGCAAAACACAATCACCAGCCGTATGCAGCACAGTGTACAGCGTAAACAATCCAAACGGTCCGCTGAGAATCAAGATGACGCGGAACACAGAGACTCTCATTTGAAGCAGGGACCAGCAGCACAAGATCAGCGCCAGAGAGCCACTCTGAAAGACCGAATCTTAGCCCCACAATCACCTGCATCACTGCTCAACGCATGCACAACGCATTTGCACACATCCCATGCATCCCCCATTTGGCACCTGCAGCATGCTCAAGGACCTCTACCATGAATTCCGTCATACGCAACGCACAGAACACAAAATGCGACATAAGGAACCACAGAGAGACCGCCGTTACTCAGCAGCAGGCCTCAAGACTGCGCAGCGGGCCCAACCGCAGGCACACGTGGCTCAATCTTCACCCAGATCCCACCCACAGGAGACAGCGTGAAGCCATTCATTGTCCGCAACACCCTGCTGTCACGCTGCCACTGCTGCTGCTGCTGCTGCTGCTGCTGCTGCTTGTCCTCAGCTACCGCGCCTAACCCCTCACCCTGCTGCTGCAGCGGAGGCACCATGAGTTCCCACTGCACTTCAAAGTGGAACTGGCTCAGCAGCTCCAGCAGGCCCAGCCTGATCTCCTGCAGCGCAAAGCGGTAGCCGATGCACATGCGCGCGCCAGAGCCAAACGGCAGGTAGGCCGCGGCGTTGCTGGTCGCTAGGTGTGCATTGCCCTGCAGGTGGTGAGGCAAGCAGGCAGTGGCGGGGACGTTTGAGGGTGATGTTGTGGTTAAGAGCAACGCACTACAGCTGTGTGCAAGACGGGCTGTCATACGCATGATTGAAGGCAACCAGAGCGCCCAAACGCGTGCAAGTCCTAGAGCAGCAGCATAGACAGCGTTTGATGGGGACAATGCTTCAAAGCATGCTCGACTTGCACTGCTTTCTAGCATCAAGCCCCTTGCAGGCCACAGACAGACAAGCACTGCAGCACGGCCGCTGCAAATGGTAGCTCTACAGGCGTCACATGTACACAGCAGCCTCCGTTACAAAGCTGACACAACGCACTCTCACCGGCAGCCACCGCTCAGGCAGAAACTCCGCAGCATGGACCCTGCAAATGCCATCTCTACAGAATACAAGCATCACATCTCACAAATGCGAACGCAGCAGCCACCGCTACAAAGCTGACACAACGCACTCTCACCGGCAGCCACCGCTCAGGCAGGAACTCCGCAGCGCGTGGCCACAGCTCAGGGTCGCGCTGCATCACATAGCTGGCCACAAACACGCTGCTACCTGCAGGCACGGCGTAGCGGCCCAGCTGCAGCGGGGGGCCACCAGCAGGCACCTCACGGATGGTGGTGGCCGCTGGCGGGTACAGCCGCAGTGCCTCGCTCACCACGGCACATGTGTAGGGGAACTGCAGGCGTGCACACAGCATACAGAGTTTGTCGTTGGTTGTTGTCTGAGCAGCGCAGCGCCTCAATGCTGTCTAGCCTTGCAATGCATGCAGACGATCTGTACAAATCCTGGCATCTGGTTGCGGCACGATCAAGCAACACACTTGCGGAGGGACGATGAGCAGGAGCTGAGATAGCTAGCTAGATATGTGTGTCACCTGTTGCTCCAAGTCCCTGCTGTAGGCGTGGAAGGGCTGCGTTGCTGCAGCGGCCTCCTGCAGCAGCTGCGCCTCTGCCTCTGGGTGCGTGGAGATGCACCACAGCGCAAACGCCAGCGCGTTGGCAGTCGTCTCATAGCCCGCCAGAGTGAACGTGTTGGCCTGCAGCAGCAACCAACAGCAGCGGGATGTGGCCGAACATCACCAGCAGCAGGATACATCCGTGCATGCCGTTGCGATGACGTTCCAGCCTGAGTAGTTCACTAGAGTTTGATCACGATTGCTTCAGAGAAGAGTCTACGCGACGGAATATGCAATCAAAGCAAGGATCCATGCTTGATAGCATGTGAGGTAGGCTAGAAGCACGCTGACACGCAAGCAAGCCCACCAGCTGTGCGTCCACAACACGCAAGCAAGCAAGCCTTTAGGAAAATTCCTTGCAACCTGGCCGCAACAACCCCCTGCGCACCTGCATGATCATCTGCAGGTCGCTCAAGCCATGCCCTGTAGCGCCACCACGTGCAGACAGCAGCAGCCCAAGAAAGCTGCCAGGCAATATGGTGCCACTGCTGCGCTGCACCCTGCTGCTGCTGCTGTCATGTGCTGCTGCATCTGCTGGGCTACCGCCTGCTGCTGCATCTGCCTGCTGCTCCTGCTGGCGCTGCTTGAACTGCTGCACCAGCTGCATGCTGGCCGATGATATCGTCGTGCGAGCCTCCAGGACCGCCTGGAAGCGTGCGTCCGGAAACGCGTGCGCGCTCCACGAAAGTAGCGGCCTGAAGCAGTCTGGCAGCAGCATCGCACACATCTGGTAGATGCTGCCGTTCATGCTGCCCATTGACGCAAACAGCGTCTGCGCAGATGCCACGAGCTGCGAGCCGGCACCGCGCTGCCCCACATCCACGTGTGCTGCGGCTAGCGTGCTGTGCATGCCGCCGGGGAGGCATGCGGTTGCTGCAGCAGCTTGGGCAGCCTTGCTGGGTGCACCTGCTGCTGCTGCTGCTGATGGCGATGGTGGCGGAAAAGGGCTGCCTGGTACTGCTGGCTGCTGCTGCTGCTGCTGAGTGCTGCTGGGGGTGCTGTCAGCGTCTTCTTCAATCGCGTGGAAGTCAATCCTGCAGTGGCAGCAATGCAAGGTCAACATTAAGGCATTTCTCACGCTGAGCAAAGCCTAGCAACGCCAGCCAAGCACCTAAGCTTGCCAGGCAATGGATCAGCTGTTCCTCTCCAGGCAAACACAGCACACCATGGTATGCACCAGCGTGACGCCAAACAGCAGCAACGCTGCCTCACTATCCCCTTCTGTGCTTGTACTGTAGCACCACACCAACGAGTCTAGTGCAACACTGCACCATCAGTCACGCAGGTGCAGCTGCAGCCCCTCACCCGTGAGCAGCTGTCCCAATGATGGCCATGCCAGGTCAACAACCAGGCGTATGTCACGCTGAGCAAAGCCTGGTAGCGCCAACCCAGCAACTATACTTGCAGGTTGTTAAAAAGCTGCTCCTATGCAGGCGTACTTAGAACCATGCACCATAGCCGCACTCAACAGAAACCCCTGCGCCCATACTGCAGCAATACACCAACAACTGCAGCACATGATAGCATCATCATGCACGCAGCTGCAGCGCCTCACCCGTATGCGGCTGTCCCCACGATGGCCATGGTGAGCTTGCCGACCTCCCTCCACAGGTCGACCGCGCCTCCCCCGGCAGCGATGCCCTGCAGCCGTGCCGCGAGCTTGCGGCTGGTGTCGCTCATGAGGGGCGCACATGCGCGCACGCTGTCTGCGTAGAAGGCCGGCTGCCACACCTTGTGCATCATGCGCCAGATGTCGTCACTGCAGGGTTGAAGGGTTTACAGGATTGGCATAACTCAAGGAGTAGGGTTTCAGGGAATGACAATATGTGGTCAAGCGCAGGTCAGTGGACAGGTACACCAGCAGCTAGCACCAATGACTGTGCTACAACGTGCCGCTGTACAACGTGCCACTGCACAACGTGCCACTGCACAACGTGCCACTGCACAACGTGCCATATTTAGACTCCTGTGAGATGGCAACACATGGCAGCGACAACCTGGAGCTGGGTATCAGGCTTGTCATGATGTGCGTCTGAATCCTGCCAGGCTGTCTTTGTGCTGACCTTTGTCTGGGAAATTTGCTGCATAGCCGCAGCAGCGCACCGTGTCAAGAAGAGTCCCTTGTTCTCTGGGCGTGTGACGGGCCCCTTGATGAGCGCATCGCCAATCTGCGGCCTGTTGAGGCACTTGTAGTTCACACGCCTGCAGGTGGCCAGCAGCAGCAGCATCGTGGTAAAGCAGCAACAGATGGCACAATTCTAAGCCAACGTCGGATGGGGGCCATCTAACATTGCTGGGGTAGCTGAAGAATACTACAGCTGCCCAGGTACGCAGCTGGTGCTGCTGCAAGTCTGACAACGAGAAGTGAAGTGAGCTGTCACTACAGCAATGTTCCGTAGTGTCTGCAGTCTGCTGCCACACTGCATTGGGATGCAGCCCTCATGGTGTGCCTGCAGCGTGGCTGTCTTTCAAACGTGCTGTGGCACAGGTGCTCACTTGCCCATGTCTGGATCGCAGACCACCACCCACACCCTGTGGCCAAACCACAGCTGCAGTGCATGCGGACAACCACACAGAGCAGGCGGAGCAGGTGTCAGTTACTGAAGCAATGCTTTGTGGTGTCAGGCTGTGTGATCAACTGGCAGATCCACGTACTGCTGCTGCTACCGTGTCTTGCCTCGGCATCTGTGCATGCCACTTATAGTCAGCCCGCCTCAATCCAGACATGACAGAACAATGCGCAGCTCTGAATTGTTGGACACTACTACATAAGTATTGACTCTCTGCTTGCTTCAGTGTGTGCGGCAGCCCGGGGCAGATGTTGCCAGGTTGCCCCATCTGGGTTCTCTGGGTTCTTGTAAGTACCCTACAGGTGCTGTATTAGTGTATTATAGGTGCAACGTGCCAACTAGGGTTTGTGCCGTGGCTGGCTACGTGTGCTGCTGCCCACATACCTTGAAGACAGGGCCGTAGCGGGCCCTGCATGCCACCATAAACTCGTGAGACCCATGCGTCTTGAACTCTGGCAGGTTCCCAAAGAAGGCTCTGTATCGGGGCCCTGGGCTCAGCAGCAGCAGCAGCAGCAGCAGCAGCAGCAGCAGCAGCAGCAGCAGCAGCAGCAGCAGCAGCAGCAGCAGCAGCAGCAGCAGCAGCAGTGTCAGCTGTCGCATAGTGTGCATCTTCAGCCAAACACAACACAAGCACATCAAACAAGAACTTTTGCTTTTCATATTGAGGTGCACCTTATATATGTGTTTCAACATGCAGCAAGGGCTTGTTCAATGGAGAGAAGGCAGCTGCAGCAGATCCTGGTGACTCGGACGTGACAAGCGCGCCCGTTCCTCACCTGGAATGCGCCTGTACTTCCATCTGTTGACGGGATTGATTGCCAAATAGGCGATGCAGCCCTGCAGCAACAATACAGCGAGTAGCGCAGTGTGATGGTTATCAGGCTGACTCAAGACAGTGAAGAGCGCCTGGAGGCGCTGTCAGCCAAGTCTTTTGGCACCGATCACTTGATTATCATAGCTATGTTCCATTCAAGCCCGTCTCAAGAGGAACTAAGCTTCTGCTTACTAGCAGGCCGCACGACACCGCCTTAAAAAGCAACACCAGCACTTCAAAAGGTCCCATTGTGTTTTATTCAGTCATAGACATTGTTTGAAAGTGGCAGATGACGGTGGCACCGGTGTGTGCGTAACCACAAGATGCCTTCTTGGTCGGACCGATACGGGCAATTATGCTGAAGGTGCGGTGCAGAACATCGCATAAAACATGGTTCGGAAGCTGTCTCTTGGCGCAACAGCACAGGAGAGGTGCTCAGGGAACGCCGGTCACTCTTTGTTACTGGCACGACGGCGCAACAGGCACAGGTTTCGTGAACTTCAAAACGCGTTTAGGCCGATAAAACAAAATGCGCGAACTTTTGCCTACGGCAGCTTGTCCAGTTTGGGAGAACAACATATTTTATTTCTATTCAGCACGCTGTTCGCAAAAATGAGAAAAGAGAAATTCGGAATTTCAGCGTCATCGGCATATGTGGTACCAGAATCAGCTGCAGTTGCCTGCACTTGTGTCACCGAGCAGTGCCTGTCACGTTGGCAGCTCGTGTATGTTGTCACGGCTGCTTTGGCGCCTATCTTTCGCTGATCGACACTACGTTTAGTTAATTTGTTCATACTACCCTGCCAGAGGAGCCCCAGTCACACTCTATGAATGTGCTCCGTGTTTGCTCGTTGTCGAGTACCACTGCCACTGCAGGGCGCTACGCTGCTGTAACCACTTAGACGAATATCTCTAAAGTCACTAACAGTGCCATGTCCGAGTTTACGTAAGAGCTTCTGTACGTGCTAGTGGGCCAGCACTTGGTCAAACCACGACATTTGACTTCTGATCGCTGTCTCGCCTTCCCACTAGACAGCAGTATTTCAACACATATGCGCTGGTTCGTGGTTTTGGCAGCCAGTTCGCTGCCGACCATGACCATGGCCGCGCCTACAGCCATTCGCTGCTGACAATCATTGTCCATAATGGTCGTGATGTGTGCAGCTTCCATTGCAACTTCACAACCTACTGTGACCGCAACAGGGTCCGACATGCCAGCAGCTGCAGCAGATCAGCAGGCAATACGGCTTGAGCAGGCGCGCGGTGTGCAAGCACAGCATGCTGCACAGCAGCTGCTCTGCGTTCTGCAGCTTTGCAATAGGCATGGGCCCAGCGCCTTGCCACGGCCCAAATGAACCTCAGCTCAGTTGCTTAAGAACAGTTCAAGTCTTGGGAAGCACATATGGCCCATATGCATTTATTACCACGCCTATTGGTTTGCTCCCTTACTCAGTACAGTGTACTGCTGCTGCTGCTGAAGCTCACAGCAACGCATCCAACAAACTCCCCAATATGATAATCACGGGGATCCGTCAGCCCTACGAATGTTTGTTACTGGGCCAGGAGTTTGCACTGTCATAACATTCCCTCGCAGCATTCGTCCAGCCCTGCAGTGGCGCTGCAGCATTGCGGTCGTTCCTGCAGCCTGCTCTGCAACCCGTGCACCCGAGGCTGCTTGATCGACGGTTGTACCTGGAGCACACGCTGCAGACGCAGCACACCTAGACTGCAGCTGTTGTACCCCCCCCATGCCCATGCTTGCAAATTGACACTGTCAAAGAGCGGATTAAGACGGTCCACTGTCCTGAGACGATGACTGGCACCATATTCAGCATACATCACCATATGCTGGCCTAATACTGGCCAGTAATAGGCCCCTTGATTTCTGGCTGTTTTCTGACGCAAAACCGTTTTGCGCAACAGTTGCTGATGCAGCTAGACTGCGTACAAATTCCTGATTACACATGCGGGTTTCGCCGCAACACACTCCCTACTAAAGGCTCCACAAAGCAGAGACTCAACTCCCACACGCAACCTCTGCCCTGCCTCAGATTGTCAAGCCACGCCAGGATCCCCTGGCGATGAAAGCTGCCTAGCAGCGTAACAAGCTCCCCACCCCGTCCCACCCGACTAACTGCCATACAAGCTCACCCCAGTGCACACACGCATCCCCTCCATACCTGCAGCACGCCAGCACTGCTGCTGTTTACAGCACTGCCGCACCTGCTGTGCAGGCAACCCCCTGCTGCACTGCAGCGGCTACAGCCACTGGCTATACACAGCTGGCAGCTGCCAAGCTAGCGCCGCATGGCGGCAGGTCCTTTGCAACTGGGCCTTCTGTACTCTTTGCCCCCAGCTTCTCCCTCAACTACCATCTACTGCGCATGCACCAACCAGCTGCTGCTGCTGCTTAGGCTGCCTGGCCGGGCAGAGGCAGAGTGGTCATCTGCAGGCAAAGCACGGGGAAACAAACAGCAGCAAGAAGCAGCCACACTTGTGAGGCACATGTCCTTGTGTGATTGATTATTTTGTGGTGCCAACAGCAGTGCAGTAACAGCTGCTGCATTGCTATGTAAACATGCAGCAGCACTCTAGAAGAAAAAGTTTCAGTGACACCCAACCCCTGCATGCAAGGCTGCTCACGCATGCACTGTAGAGCCTGCACCTGTTTGCTTCTTGATAGACAGATTAGCACGGCTGGCTGCAGATCTCCCAACAGAGGTCTAGCAATATGCCAGCTTCACCATACGCCAACTGCTGAAGCAGCACGAACAATCATCACAGCATGCATGCACGCTCCCGTCTGTACCCACGCGCCTCAACAAATCTTCCTGTCTGTCCGCATTGCTGCCCACCCACCCACAGCCCTCCAGGACACCAACAAAGCGCCAATCACACACTAGCCACTGGCCATCATAACCATCCAACCTTTACCCTCCCTCCCCGGCTCACCTGTGCGTGCAGGTGTGCGTTGAGCTCCGGCGTGATCTTGCCCTTGGCGCGCAGCACCTTGTACACGTTGGGGTCCACGTGCTTCAGGATGGCTGCCTCCGCTGCGGTGATGTTGGCGGGCGACACCTTGTCCAGGTAGCCCTTGGTGGCCGCGTACACCACCACCACCTGCTCCTCAATAGGCATGGGGTTGAACTGGCGCTGCTTCAGGATCTCCGTCAGACGCGCACCGCGCTCCAGCACGTACTGCGTGGCGGCATCCAAGTCGGAGCCGAACTGCGCGAACGCAGCCACCTCACGGTACTGGGCCAGCTCCAGCTTGAGCGTGCCCGCGACCTGCTTCATGGCGGGGAACTGTGCCGCAGAGCCGACGCGCGACACGGAGAGACCCACGTTGAGCGCGGGGCGGATGCCGCGGTAGAACAGCTCCGTCTCCAGGAAGATCTGGCCGTCCGTGATGGAGATCACGTTGGTGGCGATGTACGCGGACACGTCGCCGGCCTGCGTCTCGATCACGGGGAAGGCGGTGAGCGAGCCGCCGCCGAGGTCGTTGGACATCTTGGCGGCGCGCTCCAGCAGGCGCGAGTGCAGGTAGAACACGTCTCCGGGGAACGCCTCGCGGCCGGGTGGGCGGCGCAGCAGCAGCGACATCTGGCGGTACGCGACGGACTGCTTGGAGAGGTCGTCGTAGATGATGAGCGCGTGCTTGCCGGTGTCACGGAAGTACTCGGCCATGGCGCAGGCAGAGTAGGGCGCCAGGAACTGCAGGGGTGCAGCGTCGGAGGCTGTGGCGGACACGATGATGGTGTTCTTGATGGCGCCGGTCTGCGTGAAGAGCTTGACGAGCTGCGCCACTGTGGAGCGCTTCTGGCCGATGGCAACGTACACACAGTACACGCGGCGGTTCTTGGGCACGATGGCGTTGCAGGCCTTCTGGTGCAGGATGCAGTCGACTGCGATGGCGGTCTTGCCAGTCTGGCGATCTCCGATGATCAGCTCGCGCTGGCCACGGCCGATGGGCACCAGGGAGTCCACAGCCTTCACACCTGTGATTAAAGTTGGAAGCAGGAAAAGCATGGGAAGCGGCAGGGACACAGCAAGGCACAGCAGCAGCAGCAGACAGCGTGAGGACTAATGCTGCAAGCAGGCACCAAATGGGGGCACCAAGGAGTCCACATTATTCAATTTTGCTAGAAGTGTGTAGGCAGGCACTTGAGCAGCGCAGGCGGGCGACAGGACCAACTTGGCATTTGCCAGCCGCTGCAGCAGTGAACTGAGCCGGTTTGTTCTCGTACTCACCCGGTGAGCAACTACGAGAAGCAACCGGCACTGTTGGCTGCTGCAGCGGCTGGCAAATAAGAACAGCAGCAGCTAGAAACACAGCAGCAAGACAAGGACAGCACTAGCCACTGCACGAACGCAGCACATAGTGAAAGGAAGATGCTGCACGCAGCGACACCCTGCAAACAGCTCCACTTGTCATTGATTCGCATGAGTCAATGACTCAAATGGAGCCGATGTGCAGTGTGCTGCTGCATGATCAGCAGCTTTCCAACACAATGTACTGTGCCAGTGCCAGGCCACACAACCCACACCCATCCTGTATTCATCTTTATACTGTGCTGATACGCAGATACTCATGGACAGTAGGATTGGCCAATAAGCTATCAAAGAGCCTGGCCCGCACTGCTGCACAACCACAGTACAAATGTCACCACACTCTCGAGTTGACAGGAGCAATGCAGACAGCAAGCCCAACCCAGCGCAAGGCTGCCGTGCCAGCTAGCAAACACACCCCCACCCACCCACCTGTGTACAGCGGCTCGCGCACAGACTGGCGTGCCACAATACCAGGCGCCTTCACCTCCACGAGGCTGCTGCGCACACTGGTCAACGGCCCAGCGCCATCAATAGGCTGGCCCAGCGCGTCCACCACACGGCCCAGCGTGCCAGGGCCCACCGGCACGTTCACGATCTGGCCGGTACGGTACACCAGGTCGCCCTGGTGGATGGTCTGGTCAGCGCCGAAGATAACGACTCCCACGTGGTCATGCTGCAGGTTGAGCGCCATGCCCTTGACGCCGCTGTCGAAGCAGACGAGCTCTCCGGCCTGCACGCTGCGCAGGCCGTACACGCGTGCGATGCCGTCTCCCACGCTGAGCACGCGGCCCAGGTGGATGATGGGCGGCTGGTAGCTCTTCTCCCACTCCTTGACTGCGGGGATGAGCTTCTGGCTGATGTGCTGGATGAGGTACTTGCTGCTGAACTTGGGGCGCCGCATCTCGTCCAGCGGCTTGGCCTCAGCAGCAAAGCCCTGCGGGGCGGAGTGACGCAGGTGTGCAGGAAAGGTGAGGTTGCGGAAGGGGTGGGTTGGGTGAGAAGGCAAATCTTATGCAGCCAATTGACAGGGAACAGGGAACTGAATTGGCAGGGCATGCATTGAACTGTCCGAATGATGACGGCACCTGCTGCTGTTGTGTGCTGTGCACACGCGCTAGCACGCAGTTTGAGCGCTGAGCATAAGGAGCATGCAGCTGGTGCATTCTGGTGTTGGCGACTACATTTTGTGCGGTTTGCTGCTGCTATTCACTCCGCAGCACTGGCAGTGTGCTGCTGCTGCAGTGCCCCATTACGCACTTGCCAGCTGCTCTGACCTGCTGCACCCACAGCATGTTCTCCTGTTACAACCCATATGCTTGACACCGCTGCAGCATACCACACTTCTCCTGCAAGGGCTGCCATGCACATATGCTGCTGCGTGCCAATGCTGCTGCTATGATACCGCAGCGGCATCTCTGCACAGCGCTGCATGCGTCTGTTGCCCGCATCCACCAAGCTGCTGTGGGTGCTGCTGCTGCTGGGTTGCCTGGCCAGCCTAACTGACTGCATGCTGTGCAGAGGCATGCTGCTCACCCTGATGGACAGAGCCAGGGGCCTGCTGACTGGTGCAACAGCATTCCTGCAAACACAAGAGACAGCACAGCAACACAAGGGGTTACAACTGCTTCTGCACCACACACCTGATGAGCGGCAACAGGCATGCCACCAAGTGCTGCTGGAAGTATATGCACATAATGCAGTCATAAACGACTGCCGACGCTGTTTGAAGGCTACAACTGACTGCTGCGGGCGGGTGCACCCAGATCTCACCTGGCTGCCTGCACTGGGCCAGTGCGCAGCACCTGGGCTGCTTGCAGCAGCAGACGTGCGCGCCTCATGATGCTCACGTGCAGCCGAGCTGCTCTGATTAAGCTATGTCCTGCCTGCTACCAGGCAGTGGTGCCTGCAAAGCAGCACAAGTGCTGATCAGCAGCTGCTGGGTGCGCCAGGCGACCAGCACGCTCGAATACTCTGTTGATAACAGACACTAAGCACTGATTGCCGCGGGAGCTGCTGCTGTGCACGGCACAAGCGGGGTGTTGCACCTCCAGCTGAGAGATCTTAGCACGAGTGTAGTGCGTGCCCCTGCCACGCTGAAGCCTACGCAAGCGCTGCTATAGAGATGATTACGCGCCCAGCAGCACAGAGATGCGCCAAGTTCACTTGCCTGCTGGACACTCCACTCAGATCAGTGCTGCCGGGCTGACTGCGCAGCCTACCCCAGAGTATGTCAATGAATGATCCCAGGACTAGCAGTATCAAAGCTAAAGGAAGCCCTAGGATGGGGTGATACAGCAGAACTTGGCGTGCGCTGAACCACGAGGGGGTGACACCTTGACGCACGATCCTCCCACAACTCGTGCTTTCGCGACTGTATGTTGGCTTTTCTGCATGTTGCAGAAGTTGAGCACCATGATCTGCGTGCCAGGAAGCACATGCTCCGTCTGGGCCTTTGCCAGTACTGCTGTACACACTGCTGCACCGCTTGATCTCTAGCAGCAGCACCTGACTCGCAGCTCACATTTCAGCGCTTTGTCTTTGCGTTTGGTGCCAGTTGTTGAGCACCTGCACGACTGCCTGGTCAGCTAAGGTGTTGTGGTCAATGATCCAGTCAACTGAACTCCCCAGCTCCGCATTCAATGGCATCAGGCTGCATACAACAAGTGAAGGATGACCCCGAGTTAAAGAGAACGTCTTGGTGACGCTGGTGGGGTGCTACAGCCAAACCTATGTAGCGGTGCATTGTGCTTCCAACACGCGCCACGTGGATGACCCACATTCATTGGCCAGTGTGGCACAGAAACACTCCTTACGTAGCACATGCAACATTCAACAAGACAGCTACCCATGATGGGTGTGCTGAGCAGTGCTGATACCAGCATATGCTTACTAAGCACGTACTACGCTAGGGACTGGTCAGCAACGTTGCTGCCATACATACTTGGCCATCTGCTATGTACACAAGCATGCGTCATAACGTATGCACCAACAACGTGCACCCGCCAAACCAGGGGCTGGGCTGCGCTAGTGCCGCAGCAGCCTGCCAAGGAACAGCACCACACCACGCAGCACAAGCATCCACACTTCATGCATCAGTCCAGCGCCTTCGTCCAGTCATACGGCGCAAACTGCTTCCTGAACGCTGCTGCCATGCTAGCCTGCACAGCTGGCGCGTCTGCGCGCTGCTTCCTGTGCATCACCTCTGGGGGCAGCCGCAGCAGCCCCACCACCACCTGCCGCCCCAGCTGCCGGTCAAACTTTGACTCGTTATCTATCACATGCACAAACCCATTCGCGTACCCAAACTGCACGTACAGGTACGGGAAGTTTGGCGGGATGCTACCGCGCAGCCCCTTTGCCTTGGTGTCTATCACTGCCTTGGCTGCGTGCTGCGCCCATTCCGACTCAGCTTCCTGCAAGGCCTTTTTGAAGTACATGGGCGCCTTGCTGAATGCGTCAGGCGGCATGGGGATGGCCTCCAGCTGGGCGTGGTTGCGGTGGCTGCCCAGGCCTGTTGCGGTCTCCAGGAAGAGCACCTCCTTGCCCTGCTCCATGAACATGCGGATGAGGCACTTCTGGAAGTTGCGCACCTCAGTCCACGTGGCCTCATCAACCTGGGCGCGGGGGAGGGGGGCAAGGGGGGAGGACAGGAAAGAGAGACAAGCGGTGCAGCACAGGTGGGGGTGAGCGTCAGCGCAGAAGCAGCAGATCAGTGGTCTACATATTGCACGTGTGGCATCCATGGAGGCAGAGCGCAGAAAGAGAGGAGCATGGCACGGCAATCTACAAAGCATTGCGATATGGTGCTCAACCGGCTTACAGCAACACAGCCTCTCCAGCAGGCGTGACAGCATTCATCAGGAGCTGAGCAGTACAAAAAACTGGTAGCAACAGCAGACTTCCAGGCACATTATGCTAGCGGACCCACACTGCCGCACCTGGCGTGTGCTGGCCACGTGCTCTGCAGGCGCAATCACGCAGTGCCCCTCAACCAGCCGGCCGCGCTGCACCAGTGACAGGTACGTGGACTGCCCCACAGCGATGGCCAGCTCCTTGGGTCGTGACGGGCTGCTGAAGCAGTAGGTGCAGCTGTCCTCCAAGCGCTGGTGCTTGTTGAACTGCGCGACCTGCCGCTGCCGCTCGCGCGCACGCTGCTGCTCCACATTGCCGCGCTTCTGGTGTGACTCGCTCCTGCGTGATACAAGACAGCATGCATCGGGACGGGTGTGATGCCATCATGCCAGGCTCTGCATGCAGCAATGTATGCTGTGAGTAAACAGGATCTAGCCACAGGACACTGCACTGTTCTTACTCCATGCAGGACCCCAAATTTCCGCCAGCGGCAGCCAGCATCCCCTGCGTTGCTCTGCTGGCTGTGCCACCGGCCACACTCCATGACAAACCTGCACCTGACAGCGCCACTCATCCAAATTCCATACCACAGCAGTCAAATATATACAGCACAGTGTTGTGTACATCAGCAGTGGAAGCAATCTACGTCATGTGACACGCAGCCACAGAACCAGGCCACTCACAGGTCCAGGCCTGCGTCGTAGTCATACTCTGCGTCAGCGTCCAGGTCAGTCTCCTTGAACTTCTGGCGCTTGGCGATGTTGGAGGCCAGCGTGCGGTCAAGGTCGCCAAAGTCGTCACCGTGCTTGGCACGCTTGACCAGCGTCTGTTGGAAGGTGTTACAGGAATGAATGGGTGAAAGAACAAGGCAGCCACAGCAGTATGCTGTATTGTGGGTATGAGCAGAAGTCGTGTACGTTTGAAAGGGCGCATGGAGCAAGCATGACAGAGGGTCCTGTGCACAATGTACTGTTGGCAGGCATGCCTATAGTGCTATAAGGCACTGTGCCATCTATCATGCCACTTGCATGTGCAGGTTCACTACTGCACGCAGCTGCGTCACAGTGGACTTGCCGCCACTACTCACTGTAGCAGAGTAGGTGCTAGCATGGTGCAAAGTTTCACGCAGCGCTTTGCTATGCCGCTGTCAACACACAACACCACAGCAAACATGTGTAAAACACATCACAGCCGCACCAACCTGCAGGTCAACGCTGTCATCATCTGCAAAGTAGCGCTCCCGTGTGCCATCAGCACCGTAGCGCTGCACGCGCTTGTTCATGCGGCCCCCAGCAGCAGCCTCAGCAGCTCGCAGCCCATCACCCGCTGACTCACGGCCAAACGCGCCAGGCATGGCACGCCCGTGTGTGTCAACTTGCGGCAGCACCACTACCTCCCGCTGCTGGCGTTCAGCTGCAGCTGCAGCCTCACCACCACCAGCAGTAGCGGCAGCAGCAGGAGGTGCAGGCTTGCCTGCTAGCCGTGCCCGCAGAGCTTCAGCAGCTGAGCGGTTGCCAGTGCCGCCGCCTGTAGCTGCTGCTGCTGCTGGGGCTGCAGCTTTGCCTGCGCCACCGAGCCTTGCTCTCAGCAGCTCTGCAGTAGCACGGTTGCTGCCACCTGCTGGTGCCCCTGATGCAGCCACATGCTTTGGCGCTGCTGCTGCTGCTGCTGCTGCTTGTTCCTGCCCGGCCTGCTCATCATCACTGCTGCTGCGCTGCCTGCTACGGTGCTGCTGCTGCTGCTGCCCCCCCTCGTCCCCATCTGAGCTGCTAGGTTCTGCAGCCTGCCTGTCTTCACTGTCAGAGCCTGAGGCCTCTGCACGCTGCTGTTGCTGCTGCTGGCCCATCATTTGCTGCATGAATGAGCCGTCGTTCTTGAAGGTGTTGATGCTGCCAGCCACTGCCTTCAGCGCTTCAACCACCTCCTGCTGCTGCAGGCAGCACGCAACAGCAGCCGCAGCAGCTACAATGAGAGCAGGGGCATGCGTCACCAGCGGTCTATATGCTGCAGATAGTGCACTTCAAGCAGACATGACTGTGCTGTGAGAGCCAAGGTGCGTGATGCGATTCCTGCCAGCACAGCTGCTGCAACAAGTAAGACCCTCAACACTGCCACGACTCCTTCACTGCTGAGGCAGCAATACACAACTGCAATGCAACTGGTGGCATGCACATCCCTGGCGACACCGGCCTCACCTGCTGCTGCTCGCGCCGTGACTGGTGGCCACCACGGCCGCCTGCCGGCTGCCGCCGCTCCCCTTCAGGCTGCCTGCCCTGCTGCTGCCGCTGCCCCTGCCACTCTCTGCTGTCCCTGTCACCAGGCCTAGCCCTGTCCCTGTCTCCCCTGTCCCGCTCCCGTTCTCTGCTTCTGTCCCTGCCACCGTCCCGCTGCCTGTCCCTGTCCCTCTCATAGCCCCTGTCACCCCTGTCCCGGGCACCATCTCTGCTGTCCCGTTCGTCCCGTCTTTCATCTCTGCTGTGCTGCGGCTGCCGGCTGTGCCTGTCACGGTCCCCTTGCCGCCCCTCATCTGCGCGCTCCCTGCCCCTATCACCAGCAGCACCACCAGCAGCAGCACCCCTATCATCATCAACCCTGGCGCCTCTCCGCTGCTCTTCCCGCTCCTGCCCCCTGCTGCTGCCACCACCTGCCTCATCCCCAGCAGCAGCAGCAGGAGCAGCAGCAGGCCCCGGCCGCCTCCAGGACAGCTTGTTACCGCTGCTGATCCCAGCAGGCCGCTTCATCTCCCCCTTTTCAGACCGCAGCCCTGACAAGTAGTGCGGTGTAGCGCCGCTGTTGCGCTCGCCACCACGTGCATGCGGCCTGCTGTCGTGGGCTGCTGCACTGCCGCGCTGCTGCTGCTGCTGCTGTTCGTTGCCGCGCCCTGCAGAGGCGCCGTCAATAATTCCTTTGGCGATGTCTGCAGCAGAGCCCCAACGCTCCGTTAGCACCTGCAGCATGGACAGCAGCACGTGCACACACAACGTGTGGCAGTCAACAGCCAGCTGCAAGTTGAGCATATGTATGCACAGATGCCTGCAAAGAGACCGTCGCATGCGGCAGTGCTGCAACTTCATGCAGCTGCTGTGCGTTGCAACCAGCAGCAACCGCATCTGCAACACGGTTTTGCCAAACTCGCAGTTGTAGCTGCACAGTCAGGAAGCAGCTACCAGGCCTGCAGCGTAACAAACTAGCAGCACGGCGATGGCAGCACATCTGCATCCAACAGCCTGGCACTACATGCATTACTACATTGCTTTGCTCGTGAGTTTGCCTTGAACATAAAGACGCTATGCCAGCTGCTGCACACCTCATTGAGGCCCCTGCCCTGCTCCTTAGCCAGCTGCTGTGCACGTTGCAGCGCACGCATGCGCCACGACACGCCAGCAGCGCCACCAGCAGCTGCTGCCCTGTCAGTGCCAGCAGCAGCAGCTGCAGCTGCAGCTGCAGCTGCAGCCGCCTCTCGAGCGGCAGCTGCAGCCAGGACAGCGGTGCAAGCAGCGGCAGCATACGGGCTTGAGCAACAGGCAGCCTGGCAGAAATAGGACAATGCAAAGCCTGCTTGCTGATGCTAGCATATTGTGCATGTACATCATCACCTCACAGACTACTGGTACCCTACATCTGCAGCCTATGCCACACCGCCCAGTGTGCATGTCTCATCTGCTGCTGTGCTTGTGTTGCTGCCGTGTGCGCACCTCGCTCTGCTGCTGCTGCCTCCTGCTTTGGGTCCATGTAGCGGATGCCTGCCACAATCGGCTCCTCCTCAGGCTGATGACATACAGCAGCAGCAGCGGCAGCAGCAGCAAAGTTCAACCAACACAGCAGCACGGTTTCAGGCACGCATGCATTGAGGATCAAAAGTCAGGGGTTTGCAGTAGGCGGTTGCTTCTCAAAGCAGAGCAGAGCAGGATCATTGTGCTGACCTGTGCTGGCTTGGCCTCCTGTGCAGGCTGCTTGAAGAGCGCTGAGCTGGCCATGGGCACAGTCATCCAGTCCTCGCGCTGAGCACCAGGTGCCGCAGCATTGCCATTGCCCGCTGCTGCTGCTGCTGCTGGTGAGGTGCCTCGCTGCTGCTCGTCATCAGAGCCGCTGCCACTGGAGGCCTCGCCACCTGCAGCAGCAAGCAACACGCAGCAGCAGAGTGAGGCATGATGCGCTGAGTAAGGCGGCACCCGTGCTCTACTGCTTCAGAGTGATGTTTGTGAGAAGTGCTGTCCTGCAAGGAGCGCTGATGGTGCTGCGGAGCCGTGCGTGTGCTACCTGTTAGATGATGTGATGCTGACGCGCTACAAATGTCAGCAGATGTCTGCCACGCCTGAATGTTCTTAGATGTATGCAACTGCTGGCTGTCCTTTTCAGCGCAGCTGACCTGATGACGCGTGACCCCTGTCCTTGTGCTTTTTGCTCTTCTCCTTCTTATGCTTCTTCCTCTCCTGCAAGTGCAGCAGGCGTACGCTTATGTTGCAGAGCAGAACACAGCGATGGCAGCAACTGCTGCACGGACTACAGTGTAACCCAAGTCCTGAATACGTTGCCTTCATCTGCATGCCTGCACACTGATGGAGCTGGCATGCTGACCTTCTTTAGCTTCTTCTTCTCCCTCTTCTTTGCTGCTGCTGCCGCTGCTGCTGCTGCCTGTGCTGCCTGAGCTGCCTGTTGCTCCTCCCTCTCCAAAGCTGACCTGTCTCCAAATGTGACGCCGGAAAGCATATTGAGGCCGGATTGTACTCAGGCCATGACTGTTGCTTGTACACCTGGTGGTAACTTTGGCCACAACTGCTATGCGAAGCACTGTCAATGCTGGTGTTTGGCGTACTTGAAATCAGGAATTTTACTAGCAAAGAACTCGGCATTCCCCACCGAGCGATCAGTCAGCGTCCAAACGTTCAGACCGAGGTTCCTGACATGACATGTCAAAGCCAACTGTTGCTTGCTTTGTTATGCCAATGCTTGCTCTGCTGTGCCACCTCAAACAACGATCAGCGTTGAATTTATCACGTTGAAGTTAGATCCCTTGCAGACGTCGCACGGGCTGTGTGCAGAACTCAGTCACTGGCCAGTGTTGGCACCAACAGACCTCGAGCCTGCTGAGCGAGCGACACCAAAGCAAGCTTGTACCTTTGCTGTTGCTTCCACAGCATAGTATCCATCTGGTGGGCATGGCAGCTGCCTGCAGCTGCTAGCCTCCAGCAAGTAGTACGGTAGCCTCTGCTGTGCAGCAGCAGTACAGCAGCGCAGCTTCAACGCCATGGCGGACGCGCTGGCAAGGGACTTGGAGCAACAGGTTTGTGGCTGCACAGGAAGTGTTTCCTGACATCCTCCTTTATGTTGATCGTGGCCCAGGCAAGCAGGATGCTGACGTGGCACTGCAATCCTGCAGTTTGATGGCTTCAAGGCCTGCTTTGGTGGCGAGGAGCTGAAGCGCGCATGCGCAACATTGTCGGGAGCCTTAATATCCGGGAAGCTGCCGGTAAGTTTTAGCAAGGACATGAAGCAGCATCTACACAGCAGCTGACGGCAGCAATGATATACAGCAGCAAGGCAGAGCAGCAGGTGGTGGTGTGCTGCTTGATGCACCCATGCTCTCTTGCTAACCATGTTATGTACTCATGTGCAGCACTAATCAGTGGGCACATGCGGGACTCAGCAGCGGTCATGCTCACGGGCGCGTCCCAAGCCAGAGCAGCACACAGTCCAGGACCAATGAGCAGCAAACAGAGTGGCCAGCGGTGTGTGCGCTTAGGTACATCTTGCAGCTGCCAGTACACAGCACAGAGTGTAGCTGTGCTACGAGCTGTCTCATCAAGCCATTACCCCACTCTGTGATGAACTCAGACACAGCCACGGAAATGCGGTTCTGCTGTAACCGCTGTTGTACCTGGTGTGTACAGGCGCCGCTGAGTGCACTAGCAGAGGACGCAGATCTGCATGTGCGCGAGCTAGCCTTTGCTGCACGCCAGTACGAAGTGGCAACAGCAGAGCAGCCTGACGACTATGATGCGCTGTACAACCATGGTCTAGTACTGCAGGAGTTGTCAGGAAAGCTGCAGCAGGCATCAGCAGAGCAGGCAGCAATGCTGCGTCAGGTGCGGCGCTTCAGCAGTGAACACAACAACAGTAGACAGTGGTGATTGCATTGTGTGTGGATTGGCAAGATGCATGTACTGCATCTTGCAGTACGCGCTGTCCAGCACATGCTGCGGTGCCACCTGTAGAGATACAATAAATAAGTGCGGTGAGTAGTGAGTCCAGCACGCCATTTGTTGCTATGCGCTTGCTTCTAACAAACAAGCAGTGCATCAGACCTGCATGCAATTGCTTAGAACCATCCATGTGCTTTCTGTCACTGCATGCACTTTCCTGCAGGCCTGCAGCAGGTACAAGGCAGCACTGCAGCTCAAGCCCAACTCGCATGCAGCGCTGTACAACTGGGGAGTGGCGCTCAGTGACCTGGCACGAGCAGTGAAGCCAACCAGCCCTGCAGAGGCAGTTGCTGCGCTGCACCTGGCATCACAAAAGTATGCAGAGTCGCTGCAGCTGCACCCGCGCAGCCCGCAGGCACTCAACAACTGGGGCCTGGTGCTGCAGGTGGGGGTGGGCAGTCAACAACGGTGGTGAACGGCAGGGCAGGGAGGCAGAGTGAAAGCAAATTGATTTGCCTATGCATATACACTGATGGTCTGAATGTTTGCGAGTTGCTGAGCTGTGGCCTCTGCAGCCTTCTGCATGATAAGCGTTCGACAGCAACAGTAACAGAAGTGCCCGGCAGGCATCTGTCCAGCATCATTGCCTGCTCTACTGTCACCGCGCCTGGCCAACGTACAAGCACGCTCTTCCTTCTCAATATAGACTACTACACCGCCTTGTGATGCAGGAGCTGTCGTCTGATGCGCGTGATTGGCTGGAGCGCGACGCGCTGGTGCGTGCCGCCATGGACAAGTTCAGGCTGGCGCTGCGCAGCAGGCCCGACTTTGACCGCGGCTGCTACAACCTGGGCACCGTCTTCTACACCTTTGCCATGGCGCTGCAGAGCGACACAGGTGACCGCCTGCTGGGCCGGGTTGTGTAATTGCTTACATGTGGAATGCTTCAGATGTGGTTGCCGCAGTGAATGTAGCATGCTTTAGTCTGGAAATGCAAACAGCTGTGCAGGTGCAGTTGCTGCTCAACTGTGCTGTTCTGTGAACTCAGCTATGCGATGCATGTAAAGGTTGAGACAAAAGTAAACGCAATACCGTTTTTGCCGTCAAAGTCTCAGTGTTACTTCAAAGAGCTCGGTGTTTTGTATCGATAATACATATGTCAGGGCAATTTGTGCTAGCCGTTCCAATGGCATAGTGGTAGCGTGTTGGCGTGTGATCCCTGTGAACGCACGTTCAATTCCTGCTGCTCTCATACAGTAAAACTCACGCGCGCGCCTTAGCCTTAAGCCGTCAGCCGCAGCCGCAGCAGTAAATCAAGAGCCCTTTCCTTTTGCTGCAGTGCCATGCCTGCAGTTTTGACTGCATGTCCCTGGTGTGTGTGGGGGCTGATGCTTGTGTTCTGCTGTGGTTTTGCTGTGCTGGTGCCTGTGCTGTTTGCTGTGCTGTTGCTTTTGGGCTGGCATCTGCTGCTTGAGGGTGTTGTAGGCACAGCAGTGCATGCAGGGCAGAAGTACATCATTCATAGGTTCCAGGATGGGGCTGCTCAGGATAGTTGGCAAGCTGCCTGCTCTTGCAGTTGCTGTGTGTCTTTTGCATGCAAAAAGATACATTTTCAGGCCATCTTCATGCTGCTGGTGATGGCAGTTTCTATGATGTGCTGGCCATGATGGAGGGAACAGTTTCAGCTGTGCAGCCAGGATCTCGAAGTAGACATGCATGACATTGCTGCCCTGGCTGGGATTCAGATTTAGTGATTGTTTGATGTGTTTGCTGTTCCAGTCTTGCTGTGAAACACCCAAATTTACCATTACTTTTGTCTCAACCTTTGAACCAAACATTGGAGATGGCTGGTTTCTGAATGTGATAAGGTGCAGCTGCAATTGTGGCATCAATGCAACATGTGGCCTGACCTGTCTGCCTCAGAGAGGTGCCTGCCATTCATTTGGCTGTTTAGTCACAAAACGCTGCTGCTGCAGTTTGCAGGAAATTGAGGGCTTGCACCATGGCCACTGTGTAGGTGCTGAAATGATGCAATGTGGTTCCAGTCTACTTTCACCCCCTTGCTGAAAGAATCTGCCTCTAGTCTTCCAGTATGTTGGCACCTAGTGCGTGGGGTTTGTCAGCCAGTGCTCAGTTCTTGCCTGCCTGCAGTGTGGCAGCAGCAGCAGGCCTGATTAGGCCAACAAAGCAGCCAGTTCAGTATGTCAACTTCACTGCAGCTGTACATGGCTTGGATGTAAGCTCTGTGCTGCTAAAATCGCTGAAAATCGACGAGAAAGTCTTATAATTGCAAGTCACGTGCTCAGGTATACAGCATTTTGATTTTACAGGCAATGCCCTCAGGGTGACTCCAATGCTGGTTTCAGCCTGGCTGCCTGCAGCACTTGTCACCAGTGGACAATGTGAGGCCAGTACATCGTGAAGCGGTGACTACAGCTCGCACCGGCTACGTTAACGTGCTTGTTATGATGTATTCTTTATGTTAAACCTCGCTATTTGGCGCAAATGCGTGACAAAGGTTAGTTTATTTGTGACACTGTCTGTTCAGCTGCTGCTGCTGTTGTTCTTCTGGGTCGCTCGACACAGCAGCAAGCTAGCTCAGAAGTTGCACATTGACAAAATGGCTAAGAGACGCACTGCTGCTGAACTTGAAATCAAACGCCAGACTACTCTCGCTGCCCTCAAAGCCAAGAAGTGGAACGTGGCAGCAGCAGCACGAGCTCTCGGTTATCCCACTCGATACGTGCAGGCACAGCTAAACAAGTACAACGAGCGAGGATCCGTGTCTGCTTTACCACGTTCAGGCCGCCCTAAGGCGCTCAATGCAGTCCAGGTGGAAGCAGTAGCAACAGCAGTGCTGGAGCATCAGTCAGCAGCAAAAGCAGCAGCAGCACTCAAGCAGCAAGGCACCATAGCTAGCAGCATCTGCACTAAAACCGTGCTCAGGGCAGCCAAGAATGCGTTGGACTTGGCGCCAGTGCAGCAGCAGCCCATCTTGACCAGCGCAACTAAGAAGAGACGCGTTGCGTTCTGCCAGCAGCAGCATGACTGTGACCGCATCATTGCCATCGACAGCACCATCCTCACTCTGAGCTCCACCCCGCGCCGGTGCAAGAAGTGGGTCAAGAAGGGCACCAAGCCAGTTGCCTGCAAGCCTATTAAGGGCAAGCAGTTGCATGTGTATGGTGGTGTAACCAAGTATGGCGTCACCCGTCTCATCCGCGTCACTGGCAGCACTGGGCACCCCAAGAAATACTTCAGTTACAACAAGAAGCTGAAGGCGGTTGTGCAGCACACAGGTGTGGGTGCAGAGGAGTTCCAGGATGTGCTGTGGGAGGAGTTGCAGCCTGATGCTGAGGTGATTTTCAGTGCAGCGGGTGTGCATGAGTGGGTGTACTTGCTTGATGGTGCTAGTCCGCACAGGGCTAAGAGCACTGCAGCATTCATGAGCCTCAAAGACATACGCATCATTGCAGACTGGCCGCCATACTCGCCAGACCTGAACCCCATTGAGAATGCATGGGCTTGGCTCAAGCAGCAGCTGTATGCACAGCAGTATGCTAGCCTGGAGGCAATGTGGGAAGCAGCGCAGGCCATTTGGGCCACCATGCCGCTGTCCATGTGCCAAAACCTGATGAACAGCATTGCCACCAGGAAGGCAGTTTGCATCGCACGCGGGGGTGGTAACACTGACTACTAGTAGGGCTGTGCTGAGCAGCATGCATGTCCGAGGTTGAGCTGTGAATGGTGGCGGCAGCGCAGCTCTTGTGTTTTAGGGTTTTGGGGGAAAGGTTGAGACAAAAGTAAACGCAATACCGTTTTTGCCGTCAAAGTCTCAGTGTTACTTCAAAGAGCTCGGTGTTTTGTATCGATAATACATATGTCAGGGCAATTTGTGCTAGCCGTTCCAATGGCATAGTGGTAGCGCGTTGGCGTGTGATCCCTGTGAACGCACGTTCAATTCCTGCTGCTCTCATACAGTAAAACTCACGCGCGCGCCTTAGCCTTAGCCTTAGCCGTCAGCCGCAGCCGCAGCAGTAAATCATGAGCCCTTTCCTTTTGCTGCAGTGCCATGCCTGCAGTTTTGACTGCATGTCCCTGGTGTGTGGGGGGGGCTGATGCTTGTGTTCTGCTGTGGTTTTGCTGTGCTGGTGCCTGTGCTGTTAGCTGTGCTGTTGCTTTTGGGCTGGCATCTGCTGCTTGAGGGTGTTGTAGGCACAGCAGTGCATGCAGGGCAGAAGTACATCATTCATAGGTTCCAGGATGG
>CADDIJ020002973.1:0-27837 GCA_902809745.2 Tetradesmus lagerheimii
TCAGCTACCAATGTAACGATACCCCAAAAGGCGATGCCTCCATGCCTCGTTTCCGGCCTATAGACCCCGTCACGTTACAGACTCACACTGTTGCTAACTGCCTATGCAGTTGTCATGTTTCGGTGACCCTGCAAGTTGGCCGACATGCATCCTATGAGATTTGAAGGTCAGTCACTGGCTATGCATACATATGTGCACTGCACTGCACATGATGTGCAACCCATTTGGCGATACTGCACTCGGACGGCGCTGGGTGTTAATATTAATTGAGATGGACTTGGAGGTTGTTATGAAGGCATGCCGTTGAGTTTCAGCGCAGAATGATACTGTGATTTGCCCTGGATTGACGCGTCTCGCCATGCATGCCGTATGTCTGCCGTTTGTCCGGCAGAGCATTCAGAGTCCTCTTTCAAAGCACATCCTAAGTGCTGTGTTTTGTTACAGTCGCAGGCCGGTTCTGGCACTGCACAACGCATGAATACGACAGACATACTTATGAAAGGCCCGTGGCCATTTTCAGGCACTTTGTGCATTGATGGAGCTTCAGCTCAATTTGCAGACGAATTTCATCTTGCACGCTGTATACTGGCAGTGCACATCTAGTTATGTGCGAGCCTTGGCTTTCATGAATACGCAAAAGGACTGACACGTTGCCGCCAGCTGGCAGTGGTGCAGAGCATGCCAACTGCAGTGATGGCAGCATTACAGCGACCGTAGCGTGAGCACACGTCGGCCTTGCTCAACGCATGCATGCCTACACGTGGTGTATGCTGTCACGTGCTGCGCCGCAGCGGCTTTGAAACTATGCACCACGCGTGCGGTGGTACTACCACCTTGGATTGCATACTGGGTCTTGGATTTTGTCTGGCAAAGTGGAGTATCCCGGAGGCTCATAAATGTTGAGTTCATGCGTCTTTGTGAAGTTCAATGAGGATTGACGAGGTCTGATCACAGAGCTGCAAATATCGGATGCTGATGATCGTCACGATACATGCTGCAATCTGGAGCGGTCAGAGTCTTGCTGGTCTGTGGGTACTGTAAGGTTGAAGGAACCGGAAGTTTCTGGAAGGCTCTAGAAGGTTCTGGATGTTTCCAGAAGGTTCCAGATGTTCCCGAAGTTCTAGAAGTCTCCGGAAGGATGTAGATGTTTCCGGAAGTAGTATGTTCTAGGATTGTCTAGAAGCTTCCTTGGTCCAGAATGTTCCAATTGTAGGCAGTTGAGGAGGCGTTGTAGGTTTTCGCCAAGGCTATAAATAGAGGGGCCTCTCCTCACTCAACAAGAAGTATTCACTTAAGAAGTCTTTCCATCAGACCTTTCAAGTCCTCGTAGCCTCGTCTATTGTGTGAAGCCTTCCCTTGGTAACTAACTGAGCCTTCTATACAACTACGGCCTACGTCGAATCGCTATAGAAGACCTTAGTTGCCAAAGGACCCGCCGACAAGGCGTGACAAGTGGTACGGAGATTGCTTACAAGGAGGGAGCTAAGAATTTGTCAGATCCTCTGTCACGGCGCCCGGATCTCGCCTCAATTGAGCTTGCTACGGCATATGAGAAGGATCACTACTATGATGACGTGATGCCAGGTCTGTGGATGCATGATGGGTTGTGGTACTTCCAGGATCGCGTGGCTATCCCAGCAATTCCCGAGCTCAGGAAGCGCATTATTGCCGAGTGCCATGACTGTCCAAGTGCAGGACATCTTGGCCACACCAAGACCCTGCAACGTGTGGCCAGGAGATTTTGGTGGCCGCACATGAGCCGTTCTGTCTATTCTTATGTTGTGGCATGTCCTTCATGTCAGCGCAATAAGCCTGTGATGCAGCGACCTCTTGGTCTTCTGCAGCTTTTACCTGTGCCTACGGCAAAATGGGAGCAGATTACCATGGATTTGATCACAGATCTGCCTGTTACCAAGGAGGGGCATGATGCGGTGGTGACCTTTGTGGATCGCCTGACCAAGATGGTCCACTTTGCACCCACCACTAAGACTGCAGGAGCGGAGGCGATCGCCAACGTATTTGTGCGTACATGGTATAAGCACCATGGTTTGCCTCGTGTCATTATCTCTGACAGGGATCGGCGGTTTCTGAGCCACTTTTGGCAGGCATTGTTCAAAGCTCTTGGCACTGAGCTGCGGTTTTCTACAGCTTTTCACCCGCAGACTGATGGCCAGAGTGAGCGTGCGAACCGCACCTTGGAAGAGGTGTTACGCCACTTTGTTTCACCTCGCCAGGATGATTGGGACGATTACCTAGATTTGGCGGAGTTTGCTATCAATGATTCAGTCAGTCCTTCTACGGGCTACACGCCTTTCTATTTGGCGTATGGTCAGAATGTGTCCTCACCTATTGATTTGGCAGATGTGATCGTGCCAGCAGCGCAGATGCGTGCTCAGGAAATGACGGACGCAATTGAGCATGCCAAGGCCAAGCTTCGGGAGTCCCATGAGCGCCAAGCGCGCGCAGCCAACAAGGAGCGACAACACTACCTGTTCCAAGTCGGAGACAAGGTGAAGCTGTCCACAATCAACCTCAATTTACCATCCACGATGAGCAAGAAGCTCGCAGCTCGCTTCATTGGCCCCTTCACGGTGGAGAAGGTCATCAATCCGGTGGCCTACAAGCTGAAGCTTCCTGCTTCTCTCAAGATTCACCCTGTATTCCACATCAGCTTACTCCGGCCATGGAAGGAAGATGCGCAGTTCCCTGACCACAAAGGACACTCTGCACCCGTGCTCGTCTACCCTGATGACGACCAGTGGCTGGTGGACAAGCTCCTTGACAAGCGGCGTGAGCGAGTCGGCCGGCGCTGGATTATCAAGTACTTGGTCCGTTGGCTCAATTGTGGCCCAGAGGATGATTCATGGGAGCCAGCAAGCAACATTGAGCAGAGCTTGATAGATGAGTATGAAGCCTCTCATCATGCGACCCCAGAGCAGGAGGTGGCTACCCGCAGCACACGCAGGCAGGTGCGTCGACGTGGCTGATGGGTAAGCAACGAGGACGTTGCTCCTTGGGGAGGGGGCATGATGTAAGGTTGAAGGAACCGGAAGTTTCTGGAAGGCTCTAGAAGGTTCTGGATGTTTCCAGAAGGTTCCAGATGTTCCCGAAGTTCTAGAAGTCTCCGGAAGGATGTAGATGTTTCCGGAAGTAGTATGTTCTAGGATTGTCTAGAAGCTTCCTTGGTCCAGAATGTTCCAATTGTAGGCAGTTGAGGAGGCGTTGTAGGTTTTCGCCAAGGCTATAAATAGAGGGGGCCTCTCCTCACTCAGGAGAAGAAGTATTCACTTAAGAAGTCTTTCCATCAGACCTTTCAAGTCCTCGTAGCCTCGTCTATTGTGTGAAGCCTTCCCTTGGTAACTAACTGAGCCTTCTATACAACTACGGCCTACGTCGAATCGCTATAGAAGACCTTAGTTGCCAAAGGACCCGCCGACAAGGCGTGACAGGTACCCACAACCGGTTGTGGGGTCAAGCCCTCGCCACAAGATTGGTGTGAAGCAACGGTGTGTAACCTATGAATTTCAAGTTTGCCCCGAACGTACGCAGACTTTTCAAAAGGCTGATACGATCTAGTTACTGACTACTACAAGTGGAGTCCATAATTTGGGCCCAATGATTGATACGTCATCTGGCAACCATCTGAAGCCAAAATGAAAGCTTTAATGTGTTTATAAGGATCTTTTGTAATGTTTAAAGCGCTTGTATGCATGCTGGGGGCCACAGTCAAGAACATCCTGTTCTCCACTGGATTAGGCCCTGGACACAAATTGGGTCGAACGCAAGCACGACGTTTCCAACGCAATCTAAGCAGATAATAGTTTGATATTTGTACTTTTCAGCTATTTACAGGTGTTGTGGGCGGTCTGCGGCCCCGCAAACAAGCCCGAGTCACTGGCAGTGCATCGTAGTCGCACCGTGCAAGCGAGTGGTGGGCACAGGTCTCGCACCGACGATACAATTTATAGTTTTTTGTACCAAAAGATGTCATAGTCAACCTGGGAGAGCAACAGCTGCTTGCAAGTTGTGGCCCTATGCCCTTAAAGCCACTGCTGTCACCGAGCCAGTTCCCAGTCATTAGTCGGGCTCGCAGTGTAGGCAGCTTCAGTGCATGAAAAGCAGCATCGACACTCCTAAAACGTCTTCGAACTGATATCAGATCGTAGCTTGCAGGTCGGCGCAATATATGTGACGTGCCAATTGCTTCTGAGCTTCAACAGCCAGCAGCTGCAGGCACAATCTATCACATCTCAGCAGAGGAGCGTTGGGGCCCGTTAAACATCGCAAAAGGGTGTTACAATATTTAGTTGATTCGTTTCTGGCGTTTGTTTCGAGGCAGCATGCCTGATTGAGCTTCGGCCCAAGTTGTGCCCGGCCGAAATTATGGCCCCCACTAGTAGTATGACAGACTCTGCAGATACCGCTACATTCTTTACAGACTCTGCAGATACTTTGTCAAGTACCAGCTGCAGTTGGCAGCGTTAAACACCTGCAAGTGTGCTGCGAGATAAAAACAGGAAAGAAGAGGGGTTACACGGTGCGTTCAAGCGGCTACGCAGCCAGTAGATTTCGCCCCCCTTGTGACCAACAAAAAAAAGCGGCTACGCCGCAACGGACACCAACTGGAAAAAGGAGGCATGACGCACGGCGGTGACACGGTGTTCAAGCGGCTACGCCGCAACAAAGCAACACATGCAAATGTGCTGCAGCTACAGCTGGGTCTGCATAATGGTCACTTAGGCTTCAACAAAATGCAGGCTGCCAGCTGAGCACCAGCGTATCTGCGACCGCCAAGAGGCTTGAGGCCTCTCGGAACCAACCGCATGCCACCTGCTGAAATCAACTCTGCGCCTTCACGCAGAAGGGCGCCTCGTCTGCTGTTGGTATCCTGAACACCAGCGTCACGTGGTTGATGCCCCAGCGCTCATTGTTGCTCTTGAGGGCGTTCATGACCGTCTTGAACTCCTGCAGCAGCAGCAGCAGCAGCAGCGACAGGCGGAAGCAGCAGCAGTGACACTAAGACTTGCACTACTAGTGCTGCGGAAGCAGCGGCAGCAGCGGCAGCAGCAAGTTAACCGCTTTGTAACGCTGTCATGCAAATCCCGGTTGCAAGCTAAAACCTTCAGCAACACATTCAGCAGCACACACAACACTCCAAGCTTTGATGATCGACCGTCAGCAGAGATCAAGTTGCTCACCCGCCCATCAATCATGACTGTTTCCCAGTTGTCGTATGGCCGCTGCCCATAGCCCTCCCTCTCGTATTGCCCCTCCTTACTAGTGCTGCGGCAGCTTCGGCAGCAGCAAGTCGACTGTTCTACAACGCTGCCGGCAGCGTCCAAAGACGCCAATCAGAACCTGGTTTCAGGCTGAAACCTTCAGCAACAAATCCAGCAGCACACACAGCACTTCTAGGTTTGATCACCAAACCGTCAGCAGAAATTTCACTCACCCGTCCATTGCAGTCAATCATGACCGTTTCCCAGTTGTCGTACGGCCGCTGCCCATAGCCTTCCCTCTCGTATTGCCCCTCCTTGCCTGCCTTGAGTACGACAGCGCTGCACTGGTCAAGCACATCACCAACCTGCAGCGGCGGCAGGGGAGACAAAGTGATTACAAAGTGAAAACACAGTGTGGCGTGATGTGTTGTACTGCCCCTCCTTGCCTGCCTTGAGAACTACGGCTCTGCATTGGTCAAGCACATCACCAACCTGCAGCAGCGGCAAGGAAAAGAAAGTGGGAAAGGAAACGAAGTGTGGCGTGATGTGTGGTACTGCCCCTCATTGCCTGCCTTGAGTACAATAGCGCTGCACTGGCCAAGCACGTCACCAACCTGCGGCAGCAGTCGGAAGCAGAGTGCGGCAGGCCAAAAATCAGGGATTTTTTGGGGTGTGATGTCTTGTTTGAAGCGCTATGATATGTTCGCTGTACTGGTCAAGCACATCACCAACCTGCGGCAGGCAACAAACAACAAAGTGCGGCGGAGACAAAGTGCACAAACTATGGTGTGATGTCACATGACAAGTTGTCTGATGCGCTATGACAGTTTGCTGCACTGGTCGAGCACATCACATCCTGTGGCAGCGCCAGGCAGCAACAGAATACTGAACTCTACTCGGCAGTAGCTGTAGCCAGTTAACCATCGAAACATGAGATACTCGTCAAGCACATCACCAACCTGCGGCAGGCAAACACAAAGTGCGACAGGCCAAAAAATGGTGCAACAACTGGGGCGTGATGTCTTGTTTGCAGCGCTATGATATGTTGGCTGCACTGGTCAAGCACGTCACCAACCTGCAGCAGCGGCAGGCAGCAACAGAAAACTGAACCCTACTCCACAGTAGCTGTAGCCAGTCGAACAATGAAACATGAAGTACTGGTCAAGCACATCACTAACCTGCGGCAGGCGAAAACATAGTGCGTCAGGCCAAAAAATGGTGCAACAACTGGGGTGTGATGTCTTGTCTGAAGCGCTATGATATGTTTGCTGCACGGGTCAAGCACGCAACCAACCTGCAGCAGCGGCAGGCAGCGACAAAATACTGAAGAATCATCCAAAGTAGCTGTAGCCCGTGGAACAGTGTAACATGGAGTACTGATCCAGCACAAATTTGGGCAACTTTGTTGAGTTAGGTACCTTTTGTTTCTCTTTGGGTAAGTTTGAAACAAGGTGCTATGACTGAAATTCCTCAATCTAGCATTCGTACTCATTGGAGTTGTTCTTTGAAAGCTTCAAAAAAATTTATAATAACCTTTCTATGGGTTACAAAAAAATATAAATTTAATACTTTATTATTCTTTTTTGAATCTTTCTGTTTTTCAACCTGCGTTAGGAAAAAACATAGCACAGCAGGCGGAGATAAAGTGCAAAGACTGTGGTGTGATGTGTTGAGTGAAGCGCCATGGCATGTTGGCTGCACTGGTGAAGCACGTCACCAACCTGCAGCAGCGGCAGGCAGCAACACAATCCTAAATACTCATTGATAGTAGTTGCCAGTTGAACATTGTAACATGAAGTACTGGTCAAGCACATCACCAACCTGCGGCAAGCGAAAACAAAGTGCAGCAGGCGGTTACAAAGTCGCTTCTACCAGGGGGAATCTATGCAAAGCAGCAGCACTCTGGCAGGAAAGCAAGCAGAGACACCCCGACCCCTGCATGCAAGGAGACCTGCAGACGTGAATCACCTCCCCACAAGTGCAGGCAATCCACCATGATGTATCTCTGAAAGAAGCTGTTACTGTATGCACTTTGGGCAGGATGTTGACTGGTGGCACTGTGCATCACACCTGAACCTGCCCGCACTGCTCAGCGTTGGAGCCAAGTGTGACACTGTTCGAGCTGACCTATCACTGCACACATTATGCTGTTCAAATCAACTGCTTGCTTCATGCGTTTTCCCAAACCAGCACACACCAGCAGGGAGGATGTTTCGCCTGCTGTATCAGATATGCATGCTGCATTCCAGCACAAGACTCTGCTTTTCACACCTGCACTTCCCCGCACTTTTCAGCGTTGGAGCCTGGAGCAATCTCCTCAACAAATACAGGCCTGCAGGAGTCAGGAAAATGCCACAGCACCCCACGTGAATGATACACAGAGTATCGCGTGGCTCATCTGCAACATGTTTTTGATGACATGTACTGCAGCCAACAAGCTGCTGCTGCTGGTGCTGCTGACAAACCTGGCCTGACTCGCTGAGCACACGGTGGGCGTACTTCACAGTACGTTGCGCATTCAACATCACTGCACAAATGGCTGGTGTCATTGTGCTTACAGGGCGTCAAGCATGTTGTGCTGGGCAAGTGGTGATTGCACAATCTCTCGGACAGTTCCTGAAGCAGAGTCAAAACCAGTAAACCTTCTGTTGAACAGCACTTGGCTGGTAGGGGAGCGTGCAAGCATAGCCTGCTGAGTAGGCTCACCCGTTCTTATTCTGTGCAAAGACAATCCCGACAGGCTTGCGCAGCTTTACTGGCACGCCTTGCTGCTGCTTCGGGGCATCCTCTGCTACTGCTGCGTCTGCTGCGTCTGCTGCTGCTGCCACGAGGTGCTGTTGCCGCCTTGTAACTGCCCGCAGCCTGCACACAGCACGTCATACAGAGAGCCGTTGGATTTGTAAGACGTTGTACTGGTGTTACAAGGCAACAGTGCAGGGTGTATCGTGTTGAGCAGGGCACTGGCCCCTCACACAGCCACTCACTGCAGGTGTGGGTGTGCAGCATGCAGGTACTGTCGAGAACAGGATCGCAGTGTGGATCCAGCGGCACGCATTCGCTGGCTGTGTGAGCTTGACGCCTGCATCTTGAACTAGATATGTGGATCGATCTGGCAACAGCAGTGTGGAGTGCACGAGCGACTGGCAGAAATGCTAGTGTGGAAAAGGGCCTGCTCTTGACGACACGCTTCGAAAGGGCTCGGTGGAACAATGTTTTAACTCGCCTACATCTGACTCGGTACGGCGTGTGCATGTTAGCCGCAGTCAGTTGTGTTGAAGCCTGACTGTCTGTGCAGGTACAGGTCATGGGGTGCAGCTGCTCTGCACCAGGCCTGACGTGTCAGGCATGCTGCACATCCTGGGTAAATGTACAGCAGAACTTGAAAGGCAAGGTTCATTTCAGGTGTACCATTAGTTATATGGGCGGCAATGGAGCGCAACCAAACTTGAGTGCAGGATTGTACTGTGCTGCGACAGCAGTGCCCCGATTAGGCTCCTGTTGCACTAAGAGAAGCCCAAGGATTACTTTGATGCTACGTGTACTGTGCTCGTCCCGTCAAATCATGTATGAGCGCCCACAGCTGGCTGGATGAAACAGGCAGATGAACAGGCAGTGACAGGTGGCACCTGTTCATCTCCGCCAAGCAGCAGGCTTGAGCCAAGATACTCTGTGCCAGATGTAATGCGACCATACGATACGAGCATCGTTAAAATCAGAGCATTTAGTGTGGTGAGGGACCCATTGCGCCTGCTGCTCTCCTCTGCCACACAGTACTTCACACAGGGTGCTCTACAACAGCTTCACAGTCATGCAGAGCCTCCATTCTAGAGAACACGCAGTACTGTACTCATCGAGCAACAGTTGTGGCTTGCCTAGGCCTTGGTTGGTCGGGTCCCGCTCAGCACACGGAGCCCTACTCCCTGCAATCCCCAACAAGTGCGACGTACACGCGCTTTGAACGCCTTGGATACCTTCGAGTAGCGTCCAGATAGATACTGACTGGCTTAGGATCGTCGTTTTGCAGATGTGCTGCTTCAGGTCAATCCTTGGTCCACCACAGGCAGCCAGCCTGCAGGTTGCAGCAGGTGATGCTACGCGCAGGCCCATAGCATACAGTACATTATCTAAGATATGCTTCATCGCGCTCTCGACCACAAGGAGAAGCGGCTGCCTGCTACTGCCATGGCTGCTGTGTCCACGCGTGCAACAGCACCGCTCAGGCTTCTGGCTAGCTTGCGACATGCCTTCACTGCGCAAGCAAAGGTGCAGCTACACAGAAAAATGACAGCCAGCCGCACCCAACTAATAACTGTTGTGTTTCACTCACCTGCAGGCTACACAAATGCAACCTGCGCGGTTGCGCGTTGCAGCAGCTGCTGGGCCTGACATCAGCGCTGTGCAAGAACCTGATGCAGTCAGCAGGTGCGGCAATGATGCTTGCTAAAGGGCTCACAGCATGGGACACAAACTGCAGCCACAGCTGCAGCTTCTGAGGATAGAATGGCAATAGGATTGCAACAAATGCAGCTGCTGCTGTCTACCGTGCTGCTGCATCAGCTGCACCAACAGGACCTGCAGCGATGGCGCAGCAAGATGGCGGCCTGCGGGAGCAGTGGCGCAACATGATATTAGCATCATGCAGTGCTGGATGCCGATGGCGCGACATGATTTCAGCGTGCTGTAATGATGTTGCAACCTAACGCCAGATGGCGCAATATGAAGCATGTGGCAAACGTAGCGGCAGCTGTGGTGCACATTAGTGCACATAGAGTACTCTCTTCATGTACATTATTCAGCTGTTGCAGGTTTTTCCTGGTTGCAGGCTGTATGATGCACTCAATGCTCGTGACATCGCAGCAGCTGGGGCCTGCTTGGCGCCTGATGTGGCGTACGAAAATTTGGCCATTCAGGACAGCTTGGCAGGCCAAAACGTGAGAAAGCTGAATTTCGTCAAATAGTTGATGCACACGCACACCCTGAATGAAAGCTGCTTTACATAAAAGCACACTGGTTTGCATTCTGTGCAGTGCACGCATTATTTGCAGTGGTGGTTCTCAAAGCGCACGTCTAGCATTCAAGCCTGAAAACAGGAGAGAAGCAGCAAAGTCCTGGTAACTGAATGCACATTTTATCACGGTTGGTGTGGCATTGTATGCAGACAGCATGTATGTACGTTGTGTCATGCAAGCACCTGTCCTCCCATGCCTCTCATTGAAAATTTTCCCATACGGACATTGAACTCGTGGTGGCTGTCTGTCGGCAGGCTGTCACCAAGTTCTATGCAGACTCGCTGGCAGCGGTGCCGCGTGAAGCGCTCTTCCAGCTGGAGCAAGTGACAGCCGCAGCAGGCAAAACCGTTACAGTGGTCTGGTGAGCGACCGCGCTGCTAGCCTGGTTTAGCTGCTGCTCAAACCTATGCTGCACTGAAGAAAAAGCTGCATTTTACAGCTGCAATTTATGGGTGCACATTGCCGTTCAGTTGGTGGCAATGTGTCTGCCCATGCCAGCCTGTTCTGTCCAACAGCAGTCCAACCATTTGTGTGCACTGCTGTGGCGCAGCTGCTGTACAAAACACCGTGGTTTCCATAATCCATGCTATGCACTTGACCCTGTCTGCAACCCTCTGCCAGCGCTTGGTTCCGGCCAGCATAAACCCTGCTCAGCAGAACCTGCATTATATACACATGGTTTCCCTCTGACACTCTGTTCAACCTGTATCGCTGCAGGCGCTTGGTGCTGGCTAGCAACGCAACCCTCCTCAGCAGAGGTATAGCCCTCTATACCCTGCAGCAGGGCACCGGCCTCATCTCAAATGTAACAGAGTGTCACGAGCACCCAGTCAAACTCAGCTACAGCCAGCTGCTGCTGGTGCAGCCCCTTGTCGCGGGACTGGCCGGACCACTGCCGGCAGTGCTGCCTGCTGTGCAGGAAGTTAGTAGGTGGGTTGTGTCGTGTGTATACTTGTGCTTCAGCAGTTCATGCTGTGGCGCAGCTGTTGCTACAGCCAGCTGCTGCTGGTGCGGCCCCTGGTCGCGGACTGGCCGGACCATGCATCATTGATGTTAATTTCAGTCCCACCATAACCTGCATTGCTGCCAGCTGTGCATGAGGTCAGCAGGTGGGACCATGCTTTGCGACACCATAGTTGCTATAAGTAGTTGTGCTGCCCCTGGTTGCGGGACTTGCCGGACCGCTGCCGGCAGTGCTGCCAGCTGTGCAGGAGGTCAGCAGGTAGGCCACATGCTGTGTGCTTATGGTGGGGGATGTTGTATGTGTATGCTTATCTTGTGTTTAGCCCCACCATCACCTGCAGTGCTGCCTGCTGTGCGGGAGGTCAGCAGGTGGGATGTGTGTACTTGTGCGTCAGCAGTTTTTGCTTCAACGCAGTTGCTGCAGCCAGCTGCTGCTGGTGCGGCCTCTGGTGGTAGGGTTAGCCGGACCGCTGCTGGCAGTGCTGCCGGCTGTGCAGGAGGTCAACAGGTGGGCCACATGCTGTATGCTCTTGGTGGGGCCATGCTGTTTGCTTGTCTTGAGTTTTGCCCCACCATTACCGGCAGTGCTGCCAGCTGTGCAGGAGGTCGGCAGGTGGGTTGCTTTGTGTGTGTTCTTGTGCTTCAGCAGTTCATGCTGCGGCACAGCTGTTGCTGCAGCCAGCTGCTGCTGGTGCGGCCACTGGTGGCAGGACGAGCTGGACCGCTGCCGGCAGTGCTGCCAGCTGTGCAGGAGGTCAGCAGGTGGGTTGTGTTGTGTGTGCATCTGCTTCAGCAATTTGTGCTGCAGCCAGCTGTTGCTGCAGCCAGCTGCTTCTGGTGTGGCCCCTGGTGGTAGGGCCAGCCGGACCGCTGCCGGCAGTGCTGCCAGCTGTGTGCTTCAGCCAGTTTGTGTATTCAAAAGTAGAAAAATGCAGCTGTTGCTGCAGCCGTTGGTTCTGCTGTGTCTGCTGAGTGGCAGGACGAGCTGGACCGCTGCCGGTGCTGCCTGCTGTGCAGGAAGTCAGCAGGTAGGTTGTGTCGCGTGTGCTTCAGCAGTTTGTGCCTCGATGCAGCTGTTGCTGTAGCCGTTTGTTACTGCTGTGTCAGCTGAGTGATTGGGTGAGCTGGACCGCTGCAAGATGTGCTGCCAGCCAGGCGACAGGTCAGCAGGTGGATTAATATCTGAGCAGATGCGGTCTTGTGGCGTGCCATCTGGCAGTTGTGGGCACATGTCAGCGGTTGTCGGTTGCGGGCTCAGTTTCACCGCACCACCAGATGCGCTGCCAGAGTCGCTGCCAGCAGTGCAGGGGTTCAGCAATTGCCTGCATTTGGAGTGTCCAAGTGGTGAAGCTCTTTGCTCGCACAGGTAGTGGTGGTCTGCTGCAGTGATAACACGCATTCCATGCTGTCGTCGCTGCCCTGGATGCATCACTGTATGTGCGCAGGGGTTTGCAGCAAGGTGTTGACTCTCTACTGCAGCCGTTAGCAGGCCTAGTGTCGCCACCCAGTGCAACTGGCTTCAGCAGCAGCAGCAGCAGCAACTTTGGCAGCAACGGCAGTGCCTCCAGCAGCAGTACCTTCATCAGTAACAGCAGCAGCAGCAGTTTGCCAGTTTCATACGCTGCATCAGCATCCATCACTCCCCCAGTAGCAGCACGCAGCCAACTGCAGCACGTTCCCCAAACAGCAGCAGCAGCACCGTCAGCAAAGCAGCGGGCAGCAGCACGTGTAGCAGCAGCACAGGCGCGGCGGCTGTCTGCAGCAGGTGCAGGTGCTGGCAGCAGCAGCAGCAACAGCAGCAGCAGCAGCGAAGCAGCAGCAGGATCTGGAGCGGCTGGCAGTCCAACGTCAGGTGGTGCAGCAGCAGCAGCAGCAGCAGTGGACTTTTCAGGCTTATGGGTGAAAGATGCAGCACGTTCGGATACACGTGAGTATGATCCAAGTTCTGATGGATCTCCACACTCGGGCCGCAATCCTTGCACTATGTTGTGTGATGCAAACCTTGTGTCATGATGCTTGTGTTGTGCATGGCTAGCGCAGTGATTGTGCTGTGTGTGTGTGCAGGAGTCCTTACAAACTCATGACATCCTGCTGCTATGCATTATATTTGCTGTACACGCCCGCTGTTGCCATTGATAGAGACAGAGTGGTTACAGCTGGGTCCAGGCACCACCTCAGATGGTGTGAGCCACCGCACTAATGACACGTCGTCAACTGCCATGTCATTGTTTACCTCTATCCTCTGTTATTTGTGCCGCCAGGGGTCTATGAGGCCACGCTCAATGTGCTGCTCCTGTCGGGCATGCAGGAAAAAATATCCTTTGTTTCCTTCCCTTGTAAACATCTTGCTGCATCCTGCTTGCTGCTGCTGTTGTGCATGTTCTGATGTGCTGCTACCAGGGGGTTATGAAGCTACGCTTGATGTGCTGGGCCTGTCAGGCCTGCAGAACTAGTTCTTCCTTACTCTACAACTATCTTGCTGCATCCTGCCTGCTGCTGCCTTTGTGCATCTCCACATTTTGCTGTGGCCAGGGGGTTATGAAGCTACTCTTGATGTGCTGGGCCTGTCAGGCATGCAAGGCAAATACATCCTTTGCTTCCTTTCCTATAAACGTCTCGCTGCATCCTGCCTGCTGCTGGCTTTGTGTATATCAACAGTTCGCTGCTGCCAGGCGGTTATGAGGCCACGCTTGATGTGCTGGGCCTATCAGGCATCCAGAAAGATATCTCCTTACCTTACAAACACCTTGCTGCCTGCTGCTGCCTTTGTGTACCCCCCACAATGTGCTTTCGCCAGGTGGTTATGAGGCTACGCTTGATGTGCTGGGCCTATCAGGCATGCAGAAAGTGACGGCACGCCTCATCGAAGGAATAGAAATTCAGCAGGTGTGATGCAGATGGGGCGTTGCAAACCTTCAAGCGCTCGAAGCCTTCTTGCATTAACAGCGGAGCACAGCTATGTGGGATGGCTGCTGCCCAGTTAGGCAGGAATTGCATTGCAGGGTTGCACCTCCCATGCCACAAGAACCAACGCGTGTTGTTGTTCCTCTCTTTTGTAGCCTCTGCCGCAGCATTTGCATTCTGGCGGCGACCCTACCTGATGCACGATAAGAAGCGGAATGTGCTGAAGATACTAATTTCCTCCTCGTTTTGCTGCTGCTCCTGCTGTCGCAGACGGCGTCCAAGTTCACTGTGAACTTCGTGACAGTTGTTCCCTTCTTCAAGGTGACTGAAGAGGTGCCGCTCAATGGCGGCAGCGTGCAGCAGCGGCGGCGCGACTTGCGGCAGGGGCGCCAGACAGCAGCAGCACGCACCGTGAGCTCTCCTGAGCAGCAGGGGGTGCTGGTTGAGATGAGCTGGGGAGCCCCCCTGCAAGGTGAGGAGGATTGTATTCAATGTATCCATGTCTTTCCTTTGAGGTGTACAGATTCTTCAGGTGTCCAGTCAGCATACTTTACTTGGCTGACCGCTTGCAGCAAGATTATTGAAGACAAATACTGTTTTGGACTGGCGTCCGACGCACAGTGTGCTAAATCAATGTGTACCGCCCCTGTTGCAACTGCTGCTGCAGGCACCTTGACAGAGCTGTACTCACTGCTGCCTGACGGCTGCCTAGCAGTGACAGCAGAGACGCATGTGGGTGCAATTTCAATGCACGCACTGCTGCTTATGGCATTTGCTAAACTCGGAGTACTGCCATGCTTTAAACGTCATCATGTGCCGCGCCACTGCTGCAACTGCTGCTGCAGGCACGCTCACAGAGTTGTACTCACTGCTGCCTGATGGCTGCCTAGCAGTAACAGCAGAGACGCGGGTGGGTGCCAAGCAGGCCAAGTCGGTGACTGTGTACAGGCGCTCTGCTGGCAGCAGGGAAGCCCTGTTGGCTGACAGTAGGAGGCGCAACGGCAGCGTGGCAGATGTGCTGCGCAAGCAGCAGGACCAGGGGCTCAGCACGTGACAACCTTGTGCCAAGGCTTGCCAAGCGGCGTTGCGTGCAGTGTTGTATGATGGAATCGCTAGCCAACAGGTCAAAACTCGTCTGTATTGCAGTGGTCACCATCAAGTTGATGAATAGTCGCTCAGGGGCCACACGGTGGCAAGTGGCTGGTCGCCGGGTAGGCGCTCTGCTGGCAGCAGGGAAGCTCTGCTGGCTGACAGTAGGAGGCGCAACGGCAGCGTGGCGGACGTGCTGCGCAAGCAGCAGGACCAGGGGCTCAGCACGTGACAGCGTGCGTTGCGTTGCGTACAGTGTTGTGTGATGCCATCTGGAATGGCAAGTCAGCGCTGTTTGTGTCCGTGTTGGCAGCAATGAAAGTTGCTCAGTGACCCGGTCCGGTCCGGTCCAGGGCCTGGCTGGCCGGCTGGGTAGCTACCGTTGGCAGCGCCAGGCTGGGATATGACAGTGGTGCTCTTGAACGGCACTTGCTGTGGCCATCAGTGCCTTTGATTGACGTTGTACAAAATCTGAGATCGCAGCGCGTGCTGTACAAGTCAGACCTGATCAAGAGTCGGACTTGATGGCCGCTGACATTTGGTGAACGT
This sequence comes from Tetradesmus lagerheimii, assembly GCA_902809745.2. NCBI lineage: Eukaryota > Viridiplantae > Chlorophyta > Chlorophyceae > Sphaeropleales > Scenedesmaceae > Tetradesmus > Tetradesmus lagerheimii. Next base: position 15,734 of record CADDIJ020002973.1, read on the forward strand.
TGCCAACTGCTGAACTCATGAGACTGCGCACTGCCCTCCCGTGCTGATCATTCAGTGGTGGCTTGATGTACAATCACCTCGTGATTGTCCTGGGTGGAACAGCAACGCTGCGTTACACAGTCTCAGCCCATTAAAGGCGCCGTCAGCTGATTTGATACAATGATACAAATGCTACCAGGTGATGTATATGCCATTGCTGTGTGCTGAAGCAGAAACAAGCAATCCAGCTGAAGAGCCGATGCAAACGGATCATGCACAGTGTATACCATGAGGCTACACAGAGCCAAGCAACTGCTTTCTATTGTACAAACCACAGGCTGACAATCTGTGGTGTGAAGCAGGACAACACGCATACAAAGAAACATCCGCTCTTTGACAAGAAACCATGCGTGCCTTGCATGCTACCCAGCAGTGGCGATGGTGAGAACACCGTCAATATGGTAAAGCGCATTGCCGATGGCGTTGATGCTATGGCTTGTTGTGACATCATGACATGATGATGATGAGTCAATAGAGTACCAACTACTATACATGCTGCTCAGCAGAGCTGCTGCAACTCTCTGGCCCCTCTTCCTTCTTATCTGCTGCCCAGCCCCGCTTGCGCTCTCTATCCTGCTGCACATTCTCCACCATGCTTTGAGCTCTATTCAGCCCAGATTGCACCAGCAGCCAAATCACAATGTACAGCATGTACGCCGCTGTAATGATCCCCACCACCAGCATCATCACTGCTATCACAGCGCCAAACGCAATGAAGCATTCTCCGCCAGAGGCAGCTAAGCACTCTCCAAGCAGCGGAGCACCGTTGCCGTTGAGCTGCGGAGTGCGTCAACACAGCCAGCGGGACAGTGGTAAATGATAGTAGCTGTGGTCAGTACATGGTGTGCAGCCACAATCAGTTCTGCTGAGCTACACGGCTCACACGGTGCAGCAGCGTGCACTTCATGGTTGATCACGTGATCACAAAACAACATACTATAGTAGGCGCGTTGAAAGCAAAACAGCTGTCCCAGATGCTTTTGGAAGAACAACAGTCAACTGCCCAAGCGACTGAGCTGTTGAGCAGGGTGCCTCTCACCTCCAACCACCACACGCAGGGGCACATCATAGGTTTTCACGATCACAAAACAGAACAGGCGCTTCGAAAGCAAAACAGCTGTCCCTGACCTGAGCTATGCAGGGTGCCTCTCACCTCCAAGCACCACACGCAGGGGCACCAGATGGTGTCAGGGAAAAACGCCACCGCAGGCACTGCAGCAGCAGCAGCAGACAGCAGCACATGAGGATGCATGCAATAGCATGGCGTTTCAAATGACACCTTTGCTCTACAACAGACGGGGTGACTAGATTGCATGAGACCTCAACCAACCTACGCAGCATCAAGATATGACGCATCACTGTCACCACTGTGTGTGCATTTGACCACCAACACAACCGAAAGGTTGCAAATACCTGGTGCCGTGCGACATGTGGCAACATAGCCGCCCTTTGTTGCACGTATATCCCGGCATCTGGAGCTGCCGAGCCACCTCTGTGTATGCAGTCGACCACTGACGCAGCTGACACGTTGCGAACACCTACTGTGGCGCGACATAATGCAACAAATCACACTCAGTTGCACATCGCATCTACCGAGCCTCACCTCCGCACGACCGCACGCACAGCAGCAGCAGGCTGATACTCAGCCCTACAATGCCCAGCATTACCACTCCATTCAACATGTGGATGATGGGGTATGGCGCGTACAAGTTCCAGCTGCTGCTGCTGCTGCCACCGCTGCCGCTTGGGTCAGGGCTGGGACTGGGGCTTGGGCTCGGGCTGATGCCACTGCCGCCGTCGCCGCCGCTGCTGCTGCTGCCTTTGGCAAACATGCTGTTGGTGATGGGTATGAATCCCAGCAGTGTTATGCATGCTGCCATCACGAGGATGAACATGAGTGCTAGCGTGGCCTGCAAGCATTGATTCAAGGCGGCGGCAGCGACAACGCTGAATTTGGACAAGCTGTGTGATTGCACTACAGCCGTGCAAATGCACAGCATGCATGGCGATGCTCATATTGCAGCCCACACCAAAGCATAGCACACCAAAGCATAGCACTGTGATGACTCTGCAGACGTGCTGCCATCACTAAGATGAACATGAGCGCTGATATCGCTTGCAGCCACGGTGCAAACATGGCAGCTGCAAACATTTGACGACGTTCCACGGCTGTGTGATCGCGGTACATTCAAAAACATGGCAAAGCGCGCATGGCATTGTGCATCAATGCACGCAATGCACTCCAAAGCAGATCATAGTTACAGCTCTTCAAGCAATTGGACTGCACTTGCTGCTGCTGCTGCTGAGGCAAGCGTAGCAGCACAATACACATGCATTCACCTGGTTACCAAGGATAGATGCCCACCACAGCCGCTGGTAGCGATACCTGTAGGCAGGCAGGTGTAGGTGAATACAGCAGTTACATCTTCAGCAGCAGTATCAGGTCAGGCAGACAGCGCCGCGCTTGGCGCCACAAGGCTTGTGCAGCGTGAATGGCTGCTTTCTGGGTGCTGGGTGAAGTGCCATCCACACGCGCTGCTGCATTCGGCGCTGCTTCTGGCACTGCCTGCAAGTTGCACAGCGCCGGACGCAGTGCATAACCTTGCTTGACCAAAGTGCTGGCATTGGCGGCAATGCATCTGCAAGCTTCCAGTTTTAATTTTCAAAGACAGCTTTTCGCAGGCACTGCTGTCTGCAGGCTGGCTTGCAGGTGCTTACCTGGCAAACTAGCAGCGGTACAATGCACATGATATGATGTACTTGTACTGCCTGTCTCAGCATTGCTGTGCTGCTGCAAAGGTCTGGCTGTTGCTGACACTGCTGAAAACTGACCTGTACTTGCAGACTTCGCACTGGTAGAACGCATCTGCCCTGTGGTTAGTCTCACGCCACTGCTGCAGGCACTGCCTGTGCACAAACTTGCTGCTGCCGCTGCACATGCATGGGCATATGAGCGGATTGCTGGCATCCTGGCTCTCTGCCGTCTCCAGCTCGAAGCATATCCTGCAAGCACAACAGCAAACAACCCTTGGTTTCAGCAAGTTCGACGCCGTTGCTGACATCTGTATGAAAGGAACAGCATGAGCAAAGGCAGGACAGCAGAAGAGCAGCAGGAGCAGCTGACACACATTTGCTGGCAGGCCAGCACTTCACCGCAGCGTACGTCGCCGGTGCTTTGTGTTACCTGCAGGTGCCAATGACCTTGTCCTTATCTGGAGCTGAGCTGCAGGAGAGAGACCTATGCGAGGGGCATGATGCCAGGCCAGCTGATGTTACGTCCACTGCCACCTCCGTTGCTGCAGCAGGCCGCGTGAAAACCGGCTGGAGCAGTGGTGCTGATTCCTCATCACGTTGTGGAATATCGTTTTGAGATGTCTGATCGCTTGCTGCTGCTGCTGCTGCTTTGTTGTTGCCTCTGCTGCCCGTCATCCTTGCTTCAAAGCAATTTTGTGTGGTGGGATATCTATTAAACCTATCACAGGGTATATCAGAACAAGAGCGCACTACTGCTAAAAAAATCGGGGGAGGCAAAGGAAGGTCACCTGCAGGTGGGTGAGGATGGCAGGTGCCATGCACGCGACGTCAATAAGACACGGTTCAAACAGCCACAGCAATAGAAGCCGCTGGAATCTCCCTATTAGGCCGTATGGCCAGCATTGCTGAACAGGCAGCACTGTTATGGCAGTACGTCACGCCAACGTAACTGCCAGCCCCCTGGTACTGCCACACATGTGGGTTTCTTGTCATCAACATTACCCTGTTATCCTCGTTGATCTGCAAGATGCTCACACCTTCATAGATTGGTTGCACTCTCAACATGCAAGACATGCAGTGCTGAACACACAGTGTTGATGGCATCATCACTGCCAGTGCAGTGCCAGTGTCAACATTGAACTCCCATGCTTGTTACCTTCATTGGTGTTGCTGCATCACTGCTTGAATCGCTGTGGGTGGTGTACACCAATAAAGGGTGATAATAGTTTGAGAGCCTGTGCGGCATGCAGCTGGTGGAGCTGCTGGCAAGACACCTGGGGCTGGCGCGCATGTGTTTGGCCAGATGCCAGGCTGTGAGCAGCAAGGGGGTAAATCATTGCCCTGAGCTCGCTAGTCTTAGGCCGCACGAAAGTGGGTGTGGCCTAACGAAAGTGGGTGTGTTGGCTGAATCTGGAGGCTGCAGTTAGGATCAGAACTGTAGACTCGGTAGCACAACGGAATCCACAGGTAACCTGTCCACGGGTTTGGTCAGCCACAGCAGACTCCTTTGCGCCACAGGTGTGGTGCGACGGTGATGCTTCACATGCTGGACAGCTTGTTTACCTGGGCAGCTCACTCGGAGCACAGGGAAATTGGATGGTTCCTCTTGGTTCAGCATTGTGCAGGTGCGCAGGGCCTGCGTCGCAGGCAGTTTGCGTACCTGGTGTCGAGGATCTGTCCAAGTCCGTGCTATTATGCATGGCTACAACTGTTGTGACTGCTTGGTATGCCTGCCAGGCACGGATTCCACGTGTCAACGCACGCATTTAGTGTCTGTGAGAACTTTAAAAGTTCCCACCCTCCCTGGGAGGCTCAGTTTCCTTGAAGAAGAGCTGCCGCAGCGGGTTGGTTGCGGCAACTGGCCACCATGGTGACACTGGTGACACAAGGCTTCCTGTAGCTGGTGACACGTCCTCAAGGCACCCTCAAGGCATGCATGAAGGAGAACGGGTTGGTTGTCCTGCCCGGGGGGTGGAGTTCAAGCCTTTACAGCTGAGTCAGGTGGGCATAGATCAGGCTGCCCTCCGTCCCGTTGGGGGCACCCTGGGGTCACATCAGCGCCTGTCAGCCCTGCGCTTATAGAGCATTGGTTGAGTTACTTTCTACCATACTGTGACCTGTTGTGAGCAGCTCGCACAATGTGGGCATTCAAAACCTATTACAACACAGTTCCATTCCGAACACACGAATGAAGCCGAAGTGCTTCGTTGCATTTCCTTGTTGAAGGGTCTGTATCTCATTGTAGCGAAAGCGTCAGCTGTACAAGCATCGGCAATCACCAAATCCTTCAGTGTGCCACAAGCTCACCCAGCCACCAGTCTTCGCAGGTGAGTACAGGTGTGCACCAGTCTGCATCAATATCTGCCTTTCATCGCCTGCCGGGCTCGACTATGCCAGCTTAGGTCGTTCCCGTGCCAACAACAGTGCTGCTCACAGGTGAACCTCCTGCAGGACGCGACAATGCCCAACATCAACACGACGAACATCACCAATGACTCCCTTTTGGAGTCCCTGCTGGGGCATCCAGCAATCAGCGAGCACAGGACAGCTCTAGCCAGCCTCATGTGCAGCAGCAGGCAGCTGCAGCGCGCAGTGCATCAGCACTGCATAGGGCAGGTGCATGCCAGCTGCAAGGTGCGCACAACAGAACAGTTTCTTGATTTCACCGGATGGCTGGGATGAGCGGCCACCTGGCCAAGTCAGTGGGCTTGGATGGCTGGCGCACTGCGCTCAGTGGACCTAATGCGTGGCAGAGCATTGTCAGGAACCCCACATGGGAGGCAGCGCTTGCAGGAGCGCTGCAGCGTGCAGCACTGGCAGCTCCCCACGGCCTGCAGCTGCAGTCCTTCAGGGGGTGGGCCAGCAGCAGCGTCGTGCTGCGCGCACTGCCGGCCAGCCACCTAACGCAGCTAAGCCCCAGCGATCTGAATGCTGTGCCAGACAGCAGCATCGCAGATGTCATCGCTGGCCTTGCAGGATTGACAGGCCTGCAGGTGCTGCTGCTAGACAGCGGTAACAGCAGCAGCAGAAGAAGTGTCAGCCCTGCGCCAGGCACTGCAGAGGCATACCTGCCAGCCCTGACAGCTCTCACCAACCTGACATCCCTCGTGTTGTTCGGCAACTTCGACTGGCAGCTACTGCACATTCCCGAACTGCCACAGCTGCAGCGTCTGCGCCTGCGTGTGCCGGACTCTACGCGCCTAGCTAGGGAGCGGCCGCTGCTGCTGGGGTAGCTCTCTAGCGTGGTTGAGCTTGAGCTGGAGGGCATCGCAGTGCAGCAGCAGGACGAGCTACCTCCGCAGCTGCAGAAGCTGTCCAGCCACGACGTGTTCTCAGTCGAGCCGCTGTGCAGCCTCACGCAGCTGCAGGAGCTTTCGATTGAGCGCGCAAGCACACCAGCGGCGCAGCTGCAGCGCTTAGGTGAAGCACTGCGCAGCTTGCGCAGCGTACAGCTGTACTACGAACGTGCAAGTCACGTACACCGCAGCGCAGCAGGGTGGCCTGTGCTGCCTTTGAAGTCTCTGTCTGTCGACCTACGGGAGGTTCAGCAGCAAAGCGTATCCCCATTCACGTTGCAGCACATTGCACGCTCGACAGGGCTCACCTCACTAGACCTGCTGGGGTGCAACCTGTTGGATTCAGAGCGCTGGGAGTTAGCAGCAGCGCTGGAAAAGTTAACAGGTCTGCAGCAGCTGAGCCTGCTGGACTTGTCTTTTTGGAACGAAGAGGAGAATGAGCAGGCGGCACTGGATGAGCAACAGCTGCTGGCTGCTGCTGCTGCTGCTGCTGCAGAAGGAGAAGCACCAATGCAGCAGCCAGCGGCCGCGGCAGGGACAGCAGCAGCTGCATTAGGACCGCCAGCAGCAGCAGCGCTGCCAGAGAACGCAGCTATTCCAGATGTAGTTGGTTGGCCAGCCATCCTGCGCGCTGCGGCTGGGCTGCCGCAGCTGAGCCAACTCAGCTTTGATGGCCCATTGAACCCAGCAACAATCGCACAGCTGGCTGCAGCAACTCAGCTGCAGCAGCTAAGCATCGCAAACAGCCTAGCAGCTGAGGATACTTGGGAGCAGTATAGCCCCAGTGAGGCAGTGTTGATGCACCTTCTGTGCTCCCTGCCAGCACTGCGCAAGCTGGAGTTGAATGACCAGCCGCACTTGAGTGATGCAGCGATGCCGGTCATCGCGTGGTTGATGACTCAGCTGACAACGTTGTCACTGCACAACTGTGGCCGTGTTACTAACGCGGGGCTTGAGTACCTGAGGGGTTGCGGCAGTTGCAGTCGCTTCGCTTGCTATATACAGGCGTGACGCACTCAGGAGCACGTGCGGTGCTGCCAGATGTTGACGTGTGGCTGGGTATGTGATGAAGTATTGGTTCAAGCCAACAAGGCAGCTGCTGCTACACAGCAGCAGCAGCAGCAGGATGTGGGTTTGTAAGCTTGATGTTATCATCATCATCATCATCATCATAAGCTTGATGTTATGGTGGTACTCAATTGGGGATTCTTGCTATTGCAGTGCTGCTGATAATTCAGATAACGGGTGAGCAAGGGTTGTGAAAGTTGAGGTGATGGATGCAGCGGTGAAAGTTCAGTACATGCAGATGCAATGTGCTCTTTCATGGAACGTCTTACAAAACGTCTTGGAGATTTGAGCTACAGAGCGCTGCTACAGATGCAGCATGAGTGTTTATGGCCTGGTGTCTGTGCCACATGGCTGCTGCTGTTGTTTGTAAGATGTTAACGTACTGGTACTCTCTGGTGGTGTTAACACGTTGCAAGAGACGCCGGCGCCAGGCAGTACTATTGGCTGCAGCATTGTGCTGTATGTGCATATCATATGCAATACAGGTTGATCACATATTTCTTGTTATATGCCGGGTTTGCACGACTGACCAGCTGCCCTGGCACGTGCCACGTGCCAGCGGTGCTTGCGGTGATGTAGCATGTGGTACTGTTTGTGCAGCCAGCCATAGTGCAGCAGATGTTGGTAGCCAGCGCATGGAGCCAGTGGTTGGTAGATTCTCTGATTCATACACCCGGCGCTCTGGCGTTGATGGCGTTGATGCTATGCATATGCATATGCGGCTATGGCTTGGACGGGTAACATGCTGCTGAAGCTGATGATCATGCTGTCTTCGATGCGAACATTGTTGCAACAGTATCATTGCTGTCTCAGACTCGGAGTTCATGATGATGATGGCAGCAGCAGGTGTAAGGACGTTACCGGTACAGCCACAGTGTGCACCGTGCAGGTGACCTGGCATGTTATAGCATTAGGGGGCAACTATAGAGGGAGGTCCATTCTCAAACCTTCATAGGTGTGATACTATTTACAGTGTTCACATGAGATACTGTACGGTTGAAACCTCCAAATACCACCTCCATAAGGACCAACACCCTGCACCCCTAAATACACTGTATAATAATAATCAATCCTTGTAAGCCATACCTTTCGGCATCGGCAACCGCGCCTCACCCACTGGGGAGGCGGAAAGCAGACTGATTATTCTCTCTATTTTGTGTAAGGTAGACCACCCAGACCCTTACACCCCTTACTAGGCAGCATGTGGGAATCACCCCATACGGTGGACTGCACACCTAGCAGGGCCGGTGTGTATATAGCCAGCAATCGACGGAGTCCTGCGGAGAGTCGCGAGGACATTAGCAGCATCCTTCCTTCGGCTTTCGCCGACTGTATCCCTGAGTCCAGAGACATACTGCTTAGGCTCAGAATCGAACCTGCAACCTTTCGGCCACTGTTCGTCCGTCATCACCACTGCGCCACGCGTTTAACGTCCCGCCGGACGAAATAAATACACTGTATGTCATATGATATGTTCAGCCTGCTTAGCAGGCCTCTGGAGGCCTGCTATCGGGTTCTCATGATATGTGAGCTGAAAGAGGGGCAAGTGACTCGCTCTAGGGCGATAGCTTGCCCACCCCTGTAACAGACCTCTCTCTCTCTGGAGTTTTACTTTGGTTGCATCTTGTGGCTTGCTATCGGGTTCTCATGATATGTGAGCTGAAAGAGGGGCAAGTGACTCGCTCTAGGGCGATAGCTTGCCCACCCCTGTAACAGACCTCTCTCTCTCCTGTAACATGCGTGCCATGTTGCATGTCGTGTGTCACTGTGCTTGATTTTTCAGCTCTGTGTGTCGCAATGCGTGCTTCTATGCTTGCCAGCCATGAGGGTTGCAGAAGCAGTAGCACCTTAGTTTGCATGCCGCATGCAATGTCTCCTGTCGGTCCCGCGTGCTCCTGCTTGCTGCAGTCTGGTGTGTACAGCGGTGCCTTGGTGCAATCATGCCAAACACCTATGGTAAGCAGCACCATTGTGCATCCCGCTTGCTGTTTTGACCATGCCTGCCTTCCCCTGTGCGTTTTGTGCCCTGTGCTTTGAGCACCCTGCTGCTTTTCGGGCTGCACTTCGCACATGCTGCACTGCATGTACTTGTTGGTTTATGGGGAGGTAGGGGCTGCAAGATGCCCTCACCAAGGGATTTTTTTCCCGCGCAGTTGCATCTTGTGGCTTCGCTATCGGAGTTCTCAGCATGCCGAGCTGAAAGGAGACGGTGACTCGCTCTGGGGCGATAACACCTGTAACAGACCTCTCTATGCGTGCTGCCCCTGCTTGCCAGCCATGAGGGTTGCAGAAGCAGTAGCACCTTAGTTTGCATGCCGCATGCAATGTCTCCTGTCGGTCCCGCGTGCTCCTGCTTGCTGCAGTCTGGTGTGTACAGCGGTGCCTTTGTGCAATCATGCCAAACACCTATGGTAAGCAGCACCATTGTGCATCCCGCTTGCTGTTTGGACCATGCCTGCCTTCCCCTGTGCGTTTTGTGCCCTGTGCTTTGAGCACCCTGCTGCTTTTCGTGCTGCACTTCGCACATGCTGCACTTCATGTACTTGTTGGTTTATGGGGAGGTAGGGGCTGCAAGATGCCTCTGGAGTTTTACTTTGGTTGCATCTTGTGGCTTGCTATCGGGTTCTCATGATATGTGAGCTGAAAGAGGGGCAAGTGACTCGCTCTAGGGCGATAGCTTGCCCACCCCTGTAACAGACCTCTCTCTCTCTCTCTCTGTAACAGACCTCTCTCTCTCTCTCTCTCTCTCTCTCGCAAGGCCATGTTGCATGTCGTGTGTCACTGTGCTTGATTTTTCAGCTCTGTGTGTCGCAATGCGTGCTGCTATGCTTGCCAGCCATGAGGGTTGCAGAAGCAGTAGCACCTTAGTTTGCATGCCGCATGCAATGTCTCCTGTCGGTCCCGCGTGCTCCCGCTTGCTGCAGTCTGGTGTGTACAGCGGTGCCTTGGTGCAATCATGCCAAACACCTATGGTAAGCAGCACCATTGTGCATCCCGCTTGCTGTTTGGACCATGCCTGCCTTCCCCTGTGCGTTTTGTAGCACGTACGGTACCTACTGCTTCGGGCACACTACTACACTGTTGGTTTGTCAGGTAGGGGCTGCAAGATGCCTCTGGAGTTTTACTTTGGTTGCATCTTGTGGCTTGCTATCGGGTTCTCATGATATGTGAGCTGAAAGAGGGGCAAGTGACTCGCTCTAGGGCGATAGCTTGCCCACCCCTGTAACAGACCTCTCTCTCTCCCTGGCCCTGGTGTTGCGGGCCATATGTCAAGTTACACACACAGAGAGACTTTCTGGGGTGAGTCTCCTTGAGTGACAGCCTGTTTTGCTGAGTCATCTGCGACGTTCCAGATTTTCGGGTGTTCGTTGCAACGTAGTTGCCTGTGCACACCGTGTAACCCCTCTTCTTCTTCGTGTTGCGGTGCCTGGAGATCACCCGTTTTTGCGTTCTGATCCAGCACAGCTGCGCATTGTACTGGCGCCCCGCTCTGGTTGACCTTCCTGCTTTTACATGCTGTGCTGTCCGTAGTTGTCCGGTTTCCACTTTCTGGCAAGGCCATGTTGCATGTCGTGTGTCACTGTGCTTAATTTTTCAGCTCTGTGTGTCGCATTGCGTGCTGCTATGCTTGCCAGCCATGAGGGTTGCAGAAGCAGTAGCACCTTAGTTTGCATGCCGCATGCAGTGTCTCCTGTCGGTCCCGCGTGCTCCTGCTTGCTGCAGTCTGGTGTGTACAGCGGTGCCTTGGTGCAATCATGCCAAACACCTATGGTAAGCAGCACCATTGTGCATCCCGCTTGCTGTTTTGACCATGCCTGCCTTCCCCTGTGCGTTTTGTGCCCTGTGCTTTGAGCACCCTGCTGCTTTTCGGGCTGCACTTCGCACATGCTGCACTGCATGTACTTGTTGGTTTATGGGGAGGTAGGGGCTGCAAGATGCCTCTGGAGTTTTACTTTGGTTGCATCTTGTGGCTTGCTATCGGGTTCTCATGATATGTGAGCTGAAAGAGGGGCAAGTGACTCGCTCTAGGGCGATAGCTTGCCCACCCCTGTAACAGACCTCTCTCTGGCCATCCAGTTTTGTCCGCACTGGGTGACACATTAAAATTAGCATAATGCGTAAATCGACTGGAGCGAAGGGGGCTGCGGGCCTCAAAACCTCAGCAGCAGCAGAAGCAGCAGCAGCAGGTCCACGCAGCGACAAAACAGCCAATCCGGCTGCAGAAGCAGCGGGCCAACAACAGCAGCACCTCAGAGCTTTCCGTAGCAAGGAATCAGTCCGATCTGAACGCCAGCCAGGCAGCAGTACAGCAGCAGTAGCAGCAGCGCTGCCCAAGCCAGCGGCGGCACAGACGGGTAGAACAGCACCAGCAGTAGCAGCAACAGCAGCTATGCGTGCTGGGAGTAAAAAGGCCGTACCGAATCTACGTAACAACCGGTACTTCGCCCTCTCTGATTGTCAGGATGAGGATATGCCGCTGGAGACAGCATCAGCAGCAGCAGCAGCAGCAGCAACGGCACCAGCAGCGGCAAATACAAGCGCTGCACCCGATCCAGTCTCTTTGGCAGCGGCGGATGCAGCAGCCAGCCCAGCAGCACTGAATGCGACAGTAATGGGTGCTGATTCAGCTGGCAATCAATCTCCTGTGAGTACTCCGGGCGCAGTAGCAGGACAGCCTGCTCCCCCACCAGCAGCACGCAGTGCAGCACCTCCACCACAGCGGCAGCAGCATAGGACACAGCAGCAGCCCCCAGCGCAGCAGCAACAGCAACAGCAGCAGCAGCAACGGCGGGGCAGGCAGCAGCTGCGGCAGCAGCAGCAACCACAGCAGCAGCAGCGGCGGCAACATCAGCAACAGCAGCCTGCAGGGAAGCCTGTTAGTGCACTGCCAGCGCAGCTAGACCTGGTGCTTTCTGTCGGTGCACCCGGCATGGTAGTGCTGCGTGT
>CADDIJ020002975.1:0-86641 GCA_902809745.2 Tetradesmus lagerheimii
ACCCACACACCCCCACACCAATACGACAGCAAGTTGGGTTGAAAACACGCTCAATGCGCACCACATACAGTGTCAACAGCAGCAACAACACCAGCTGCGCAGCTGCAAGACTAGTGCTTTCTAATTATAGAAACGCTCAACAACACCCCGCAGAGGTGATATGGCTGTCCCCAAAGCGACTAGAAGCCAGTAGCACACACAGCAACGATGCGGCTGCAGTGAGCTCGCCACAGCAACCCAGATCAAGTTGTGTGCCGATGCAATAAGCTACAAGCTAATAACTCAACTCACCATGCAGCCGAGCAAGCAGCCCAGCATCCTATCACTGACCCTTTGTGCTAGTTTAGGTTTTATGGTATGCGAGAGTTTGATTGCTGTAGTGGCACCAGCTGCTGACGCCGGACACAACAGAGTACTGCATGCAAATGAGCAGCAATCGGTTTCCACACATTGCTCCAAATACGTGGCACATAACTGCAGCGTTTCAGGCGAGTACGGGTTCATGCCATATCACGCACATGTGACTATATGCATCAGGATACACAAGCGCAGCTCGAAAGTACCTGAACATCCAATGCTCTGCTCATGCTGCAGCATAATGTCACACCGCGCAGCCCACAGCCACACTACCACAGCCGCTCAGCGCCGTGTGTCAAGCGGAGCTGCGAAATTGGCATCAATGTCCCACCCGCACCCGCCATCATGGTGGGTATACAGCATGATGCTGTGTGCCACCGCCACCAGCTAACCTCTTGGCATACACACAACGCTAATCTAGGCATCACAGCTCAGCTGCACATCCTCTCCTGGTGACTCTAGTTTGGGTTTCACTAACAATCAAGTTTGAACACACTCGCTGCCACCACCTCCTGTACTCAAACTGGCAGCAGCGCTTCACTTTTTTTTTCTTACGCTGCCACCGCTCCTAATACACAGCGTGGCTGTTGTAGAAACGCGTCGTCAGCAGACCTCTGTCCACTAGCTCAGCTACCACTGCAGCCAGGCCCTGTACAAAATGATGCAACCCTTAGTCCCCCTCCTGTGACTTCCGGCAGCTGCACCAGTCGCCATATTCTGCCACTTCAAACAACCTCAATGGCACACCAGGCAGACTGGGAGCGAGCGCCCTCAAAGGATCCTGCCGCCCCCGTTACCTTTCGGCCAACTGCGCCCATCGATCTGAGTCCTGAAGAACGCATCATCATCAGTTCAGGGACGCAGCGCTGTCGCTCCTGCCGCTAATGGTGCGTTCGTACTGCCTGTCGCGCTTGCCCTTCAGCCACCCCTTCTTCTTACCCTCTGCCTTCTTCTCTGCCTCTGCTTCCGCTGACTCAGCAGCAGCAGCCTTACCGCGCGCAAGCGCCACAGCATCGTGCACCGTCATCTCAAGGCTGCCAGGGCCGTCGTACACAGCATGGCTAGCTGCCATCTGCTTAGATGTGACCTGGTTCATGCGTGCGAGCCTGTTGCCGACGGCAGTAAAGATGCTAACCTCGCCGCAGGAGATGTTGCGGCTGGCAAAGCGCACGACGGTTGACCAGATCATGATGCCGGCTCCGATAGAGATTGTGAAGAGCCACTCCTGCCAACTGAGGGGCTGCACCTTGAAGAAAAAGCCCAGGAAGTTCATGATCATGGTCTGCAGGAAACATCAGGGACGCGGACAGGCAGCAGCAGCAGATACAAGTTTGTCAGCACAGCCGCAGTATCAGGTGCAATGGTTGGATGGTGGCTTACCTGCCTTTTTGCCACAATGCACACATCATTCAGGTGCCAGAACAGAAGTCAGGTTCCTGAAGTGTCTGGTTTGTGGATCCTAACTGACAGCAGAGAGTGCACATGTGTCAAATGATGCATCCATGATCCATGATGATTGCCAAAGTGATTAGCACGAGAACAACTGACCAACAATTACGGTTTGTACAGCCATCCATGCCTGTACATAAATACAAAGTAAGTACATGACGGCTACTCAATTCGGCGACCAACACCGGCAGCCCCGCACGCACCTGGCATAAGACGATGATGGCGAGGATGATGAGGAAGAGCGTGCTCTTGTGCAGGCCCTCGAAGAAGTTGTACTCGTCGTTGATGCGGCGGCTGACCACCAGGTTGAAGATCTGCAGGCAGGCAGGCAGGATGCGTCAAACAGATGAAACAAAGCAATGGCAAGTTTCAGCCATGAGACATGACAATTGCTCATTACCCACTCTGCCCCCCAAAAATGGATGAGGGCAGCTCATGCATGCCATGGTATGTGTAGAGCAGTTTTTAAATGACAGCAGCAGCACCCTTGAAACTGTCTGCAGCAAGGCACTGCTGCTTCCCTAGCACAAGCACCGCCGCCTAGCACAAGCACCGCCTGGGCTGGTACGTATGCACCACTATCAACTGTCAATCCGCCTGTCAATCCGCCTCATCACTGCCACAATGCAGCATCGCACGCGCAATGGAGCAGCCACTGCAGCACGGCAACAATCGATCATCAATGTTGCTCCGTGACTGCCGCCTGGCCCCTACCATGCACGGCAACAAACATCCATCACTGTTGCCGGGCCCACCTGTGCGAAGATGAAGGTGTTGAACAGCACGCTGGCCACTTTGAGGAAGTCCTTGTCGTGCTGCTGAGTCAGACGGCGCTCCAGAGCAGACACCAGGCCCCTGCAGCAGCACACGGCAGTGAACAGATGTCACACATGTGCCCCTGGCATACGATGTGAGAGGGCAGATACGCTTTCACACACCGCATACTACTTCTCATGCATCAGGCCCCGCAGCAGCACATGGCAGTGTACAGCAGCATACAGCATCACACACATGTACATGCGCCCCAGGCAAGTACGCCTTCACACACTGCATGGGGCATGCGATTTTCTTGGTACAGTACATTGTACAATGCTGCTCGCTCCTGCGAAATAAGCACGTCAAGTGGGGGGATCGCAGCAGGTCACCCAGTTGCATCAGCCAAGCAGTCTTCAGAAACCCAAACCCAGTTTCAGTCATGACACGCAGCGCTGTCCCTACCTGAATGTGTCATAGTCAGCGCAGCCAGCCTCTCCCTTGCACATGGCAGCAGCAGGATCAGCAGCCACCGCAGCAGCATCCCCAAGCGGGCACGTGCTGCCAGCACTGCTGCAGGGCAGGTCGCAGCTTGTGACATAGCTGCAGTAGCGTGCTGCATCCGCGGGGGTCATTGCGAGCTGCTGCACGCCGACTGAGTTGGTGCAGAAGTCGGGGTCGTACAGCTGGCAGGCTGGTGTGAATGCGTAGCGCTGCGGCACTAGTGTGGGCAGGCCGTAGAGGAAGAGGAACATCCAGAAGAGTTGGTAGAAGCCTTGCAGCACGATGTGCTTGAACATCTTGCCGTTTATAAGGGGCTCCTGCAAGGGGGTTGTGGAGGGCAGCAGGTGGGTAAGTGCTGCATGGTTTGTAGTAATGGCTGCAGATACATGCGTGCAGGAGCAGCAGCAACACATATATAAACCAACACAAGGTGTCTTTGCTTGACCCAGGAAGACAGCAGGCAATAAAACAGGACACAATCAACGCAGCAGCAGCAAAACATGCAGCGCTACTCACCGAGCGTCCCGCAGGCTTCTCATCCAGCAGCTTTGGGGAAGGCGTCTCCGTGGCCAGCGCCAGCGCTCCCATGGTGTCCATGATCAGGTTCACCCACAGCAGCTGCAGCACGTTGAGCGGCATGCGGCCGCCCACCATGGCTCCCACGAAGCTCACGATGAGCGCCACGAAGTTCACGGTGAGCTGGAACTGCAGGAACTTGCGGATGGAGGTGAACACGCTGCGGCCCCACAGCACAGACCTGCGGGCAGAAAAGTATCATCATCACTACATCACATCACCATCAACGTCATGTTGCCCGTCTTGTGCGCCCAATTTTGTGGATGCAAGGCAAGACAACCAGGCAAGTAAGAAGTAGAATGGGCAGTAGAGCCTGATCATGCATCAGACGAGGAGCATGGAGGTGAACACGCTGCGGCCCCACAGCACAGACCTGCAGGCAATGCGGCATTTAGGTTGCGGCAAGATGTGCAGGGTGTGTTAGAACAGTGTACAACCAGGCAACCCAGCAGTACAAGTGACAGTAGAGACTCATCATGCAGATGAGACGATTTCTGGCAGCTGCTGCTGCTGCATTGCAAAGCTCAACTGATTGTAAAAAATGTACACGGCGCTTACTTGACTATGGATGAGAAGTTGTCGTCCAGGATGACAATGTCAGCTGCCTCCTTGGCCACCTCAGTGCCTGCAGCGCAGCAGCAAGTCGTTGAACCACGTAAGCATCAGCCAAGATGCAGACTCAAGCTGCTGTTGAAATGCTGTTGATATGTCTGGAAAGAACTCAGAAGCAGGCACCCCCGTCGACACCACTGAGAGCACATGCGAAACATATTCGCAGCTCTGTGACACTGTCAGCACTGCAGCCAACCTGCAATGCCCATGCCAATCTAAATGCCAACTTGCACAACCCACACAGCACACATCGTCGCTGCAAGACAAGACGCTGCACGCTCGCTGCCGGCCTGTACACACCAGCACCGCAACCATCGTACCCCAAGTAGCGCAGCGCAAGAGCAAACAAGTTGCAGCTGCAAACATTCGTAACATTTGCCCACCTGCAATGCCCATGGCCAGGCCCACATCCGACTCCTTGAGTGCGGGTGCGTCGTTGGTGCCGTCACCAGTGACTGCCACGACCTCGCCGTGGTGCTTCAGCAGCGACACCAGCGTCAGCTTGTCCTCGGGGGAGGAGCGCGCCAGCACCTGCGGCAGCAGCAGCAGCAAGACAAGGCATGTATTTAAGCCTGTAGGGGTACCTGGGGCTGGTTGGGTACCCACCAATGGTGGTTTGAGAGTGGCCCCCCTCTTATGGTTGCCCCCTCTTGCTAGAAACACGTGTAATTGATTGATTGATTAGGCCCTGGGGCACATGCGTCAGCTTGTCCTCAGGGGAGGAGCGGGCCAGCACCTGCAGCAGCAGCAGATAGACCAGTGAGCATATTGTTCAGCAACTCAGCGAGAGGCGCAGCTCACAAACATTCACACATCAATTGAGTTGTGCACGTCAGGGCTGACGGTCCTGCTGTGCATGATGCTTGTGACATTCTGTACGGGTCTGTTGTGACAGCTGCACTGGATGTTACAACAGGTCTATCATGCATAAGTATCAGACAAAGTGCGTTACCTGGAGCTTGGGCAGCAGTGGCAGCAGGTCGTGGATGGGCATGTTTTTGTGACAGTCTGTGCTCACTGGTCTGACGTGACAGCTACACTGAATACAGTACATGCAGGCCAGTCAGGCAGAGCTAATTAGCTTTGCTATTATAACAGACAGATGGTGCCTCACCTGGAGCTTGGGCAGCAGCGGCAGCAGGTCGTGGATGGGCATGTGGCGGAACTCGGGCCCCTCCAGGGCCACGCCTCCCTCAGTGAGGATGCCGCACTCGCGAGCGATGTGGCGCGCAGTGTGGATGTTGTCACCTGCGCATGTGCGCGTACAGCAGCAGCGGAGGGGCAGGAGGTGCGGCGGTTCAGGTTTTGGAGGGAAGGGTCACAAGCCGACGCATGTCAACTGGCAGAGCTGCATGTGTGCATATCTGTAGATGGTTGTGCGAACACCCCACACCAACACAGTGGAAAGGATTCATGGATCCAAGCAGCCCCCCTGCGCCTGGAAAAAATTGTTGTCTCACAACGCACCTGTCACCATGCGCACGACGATGCCTGCCTTCTGGCACGTCGTCACAGCCGCCGGCACCTCAGCCCGCACTGGATCCTTGATGCCCACAACCGCCACGGCCGTCATGTTCACGTCCAAGTTCTCGCTGCTGTCGAAGAAGGCAGCCGGCCTGCTGGCATCTTCAGCCGGAAGTTCACGCGTGGCCAGGCAGATGCAGCGCAGGCCGCGCGATGCCATGCCAACCACTGTATCCATCAGCTGCGCGCGAGCGGCATCATCCAGGGGCTGCGTTGACATGCGGCCGTTGGCGTCGGTTACGGCTACGCGGTCGCACTTAGCGAGCACCCATTCGGCTGCGCCCTTGTTGAGCAGCAGCAGGGAGTTGGCGTCGGTGCGCAGTAGTATGCTCGCCATCTTCTTGGCACTGGTGAACTGGTACATCTGCAGGATATTCATAAATAAAGATAGAGAGAGAAAGGCCACGTAAGTAAGATGCAAGTTGAAAACACGGTAATGGAGGTGGCGAGCAGCGAGCAGCAAGCAAGCAGGAAGGACTCAAAACAGACCTTAAGATGCAAAAAAATAGCAAGGAGGAGCAAGCAAGGCAGCATGTTAGCATGGTGTCGGTGCGCAGCAGGATGCTGGCCATCTTGTTGGCACTGGTGAACTGGTACATCTGCTGGATGAAAATGAGAGAAAGGAGAGCCATGTGGGTATAGATGCAAGTAGAAAACAGCAGCAGATATCGGAGGTATCGAGCAGCCAGCAGCAGGAGGGACTCACACAAACCTCACAATGCTAAAAGATGGCAAGAAGGAGCAGGGAGCAAGGTAGCATGGTGTCTTAGAACTGCTGCACTGTCCGCTGTGGAGCATCAACAGCTGTCCCAGCGTCACAAGAGCTGCAGACACAGCTCGGCAACCAAGCAGCACCGCCATCCTGCTCAATCTTGGGCTGGTGTGTGTCCCGTAGCGCCTCATAACTGCTGCCCCGGCACCGTAACGCCAAGCGTCAGCCTATGCCATGGCTCTACCAGTCAGGCAGACAGCACCAACCTGCTCACTTTTGGGCTGGTGTGTGTCCCTCAGAGCCTTGTAGTCGCTGCCCCACTTGCGGCTGAGCATCAAGTATCAGCCTATGTGATAAGCTGTACAAAGTCAGGCAGACAGTACCAACCTGCTCGATCTTGGGCTGGTGTGTGTCCCTCAACGCCTTGTAGTCGCTGCCCCACTTGCGGCTCAACATCAGCAGCGCACACTCGGTGCGGTTGCCCACAAAGTCCACCAGATCCTTGCTGTGCTCAATCAGGAACGCCTTGGAGTTCAGTGCAAAGTTCAGCTCCAGCAGACTGCGAACTTCGCCGGGAACTTCCTCGGAGCTTGGCGCGTGGTCCAGCTTCTGGCCTGCGAACCAGCCCTCAGTGACTGTCATGCGGTTCTCTGTGAGTGTGCCGGTCTTGTCTGAGCAGATGGCAGTGGCACCACCCATGGTCTCACAGGCAGCAAGCACCCTGCACCACAGCAGAAGCGTTGGTGAGCCTCGCCGCCGCACAAAATTGCAGACTTTATGTCGCTGCTTGCAGACACATGCCACATGCCCCCAGCAGCGTTGCCTAGTTCCTGCCGGTGCATACAACGGCAGACAATGTGTGTCTGCGTGCAGGCACGTGCAACAGGCCCACACATACCTGCGGATACTGCTTGCCACCATCAACACACAGAACAAGTTAAAGCAGCCAAGAGACTGCAGGTCGCACCTGACGAAGTTCTGGTCCCTCATCATCTTCTTCATGGAGTAGGCCAGCGCCATCGTCACTGCCAGGGGCAGGCCCTCCGGGATGGCCACCACGATGATGGTCACAGAGTACAGGAAGAACTGCAGCAGCAGCAGCAAAGTACGGCACAGCAAGTCAGCAACAAAGCAGGACACAGCAGGCCCTCAGGGATGGCCACCACGATGATGGTCACAGAGTACTGGACGAACTGCAGCAGCAGCAAATTTATGGCACAGCGAGTCAGCAACAAAGCAGGACACAGCAGGCCCTCGGGGATGGCCGCAACAATAATCGTGAAAAAGTACAGGAATAACTGCGTGACACGTTTGAAAGACGGCAGCGGAGACAGCAGTACAGTACGGTACAGCAAATCAGCAACAAGGGGATGGCCACCACGATCATCGTGACAGAAAACAGGAAGAACTGCAGTACATGACAACAGCAGCAGCAGCAGCAGTACAGTACGGCACAGCAAGTCAGCAACAACGGGATGGCCACCACAATGATGGTCACAGAGTGCAGGAAGAACTGCAGTGAACATAACACATGCAGCAGCAGCAGCAGCGGCAGCAGCGGCAGTAGAGCGCACAGCACAGCACGGCACAGCATGTCAGCAACGCAGAGTTGGCTACAAACCATGATTGCATATAGAGTACAAGACCAAATGCGGCAGGCTGTGTGACAGCATCAGCATGCCCGTGCTGCGCAAACTTGCAGGGCAGCTGCCGATAAACAGAGCACATCTGAAGCCTTGCAGCCAGGGGGCTGCCCCTCTCACCTGCACGGGTCCGTTGTCGTTGATCTTGCTGAGCGGGAAGCCGCGGTTGATAACGCACCACTTGATCAGCAGCGCAACAAAGCAGGTGGCTGCAACGGTGCCTCCGATCTTGCCCACAGTGGCTGCCACGTGGCCAAGCTTCTCCTGCAGGTGGAGAAGGGAGAAGAGGCAAGCACTGTTAGTGTCTGCTTCATTGTGTGTCTGCTGCCAGCTGCGTTGCTGTGCTGCATTTGCCGCATGCCTCACCTGCAGAGGTCTCTGCTGCTGCTGCTGTTGCTGCAAAGCTTCAGTTCACATGCGCTGACAGCAAGCTACATCGCCATGATGCCTCACCTGCAGTGGCCTCTGAAGCCGCCGCTGCCGCCGCTGCTGCTGCTAAGATTCAATCTGCATGCGCTGGCTGCATGCTGTCTGCGTGCTGGGTTCCACGCATGCCTCACCTGCAGAGGTGTCTGCTCATCTCCGGAGCTGGTGACGAGGCTGATGGTCTTGCCCCACTCGCTGTTGTCACCCACAGCTGTCACCAGGATCTTGCCGCTGCCCTCGCTGACCTGCAGGGGTCAACAAGAAACAACAAGCAGAGCTCATTTTGCCACGCACTCCCCTGTAGATGCAAGTCTTGGCGCATATTTTGATGCACCCTGGTGTAGATGCAAGTCTTGGCGCATGTTTTGATGCACCCTGGTGTAGATGCTCAGAGAGTCTGCCGACATGGGCGGCAGCAAGGCTGCCGCAGTTGGCGCAGTGGTGCAGACCTGAACATGCCCCGCACTGCAATATACCATACATATCATCAGCAGCAGCGCTTATCATAGCACACATAGCACACCATACACAGAGCAGCAGCAGCAGCAGCAGTGGCGCTCACCTGTGTGCCCGACCTGCACCATGCGTGCTCAATGCTCTAGCTCACTCCCACACCGCCCAGACCAAAACTACACCACCACCAGTAGATAATCGCATCATCATCATCAGCAGCACCCGCGACAGTGCTCACCACATCATCTAGCGAACAAACACAGCACACCACACACAGCAGCAGCAGCAGCAGCGGCCCTCACCTGTGTGCCTGACCTGCACCATGCGTGCTCAATGCTCTAGCTCACTCCCAGGCCCCTCCAAACCACAACTACACCACCGCCAGTAAATGATCGCATCACAATCAGCAGGAGCAGCGACAGTGCTCATCACATCAACAAGCAATCACAGCACACCATACACAGCACAGCACACACAGAGCTGCAGCAGCAGCAGCAGCAGTGGCGCTCACCTGTGTGCCCGACCTGCACCAGGGGTCCTCCTCGTTCTTCTTGATGGGGTCGCTCTCACCGGTCAGGCTGGCCTCATCTACGACAAGCCCGTACGAGTCGACCACAAGGCCATCAGCAACAACCTTGTCACCTGCAGCAGCAGCAGCAGCAGATAAGTAGGCTGCGGCCTGCCGTCAGCTGCCAAAGCAGCAGCACTACCACACGCTACCTTGCTGATTGCTACCGCCATACTTCAAGCGTCTGCCATGCCGCTGTAGCAGCAACATGCATCGCTGTATCCGCACCCCTGTGTTGCACTGCAGCTGTCCCCTTTGACACCCGCTGCATAGGCGCCACAGCTGCTTTCACACCTGCAGCCAAAAAATATACTACTCCTGCAACGAATCGTAGCAAGACCGCAGCCGCCCTGCTGCTGCCGCACCTGTGTCGAGCACGAGCAGGTCTCCCACAACGACGTCGCTGTTCTTGACGAGGCAGGTGTTGCCGCCGCGCACCACCTTGACCTCAATCACGTCCTTCTGCGCGTTGAGCTTGCGGAACTGCAGGTCCTTCTGGAAGTCGTTGATGGCGCCTGAAATGGCATGACAACGTTGCAGGTGTGTTATGTAACATGTTATTAAGTCAGCTGCTGGCAGACATGCGGAACTGCAGGTCCTTCTGGAAGTCGTTGATGGTGCCTGAAGGGCGACAGAGGTGCGTTATATAGCATGTTATCAAGTCAGGGCCCTCAGTTGAAGTGAGTTTTGCAGGTCTTTCCGGAATTCGTTGATGGCGCCTAGTGAGATTATAAAGGAGTGTGTGACCGTAAGTGGGTGACAGTGACAATCACGATGTAACAGTTTGAGCGACAGATATGCGCCGTGAACAATGCAGCCGCAGTTTGTGACATGTCATGAAGTCAGACCCGGTGTAGTGAAAATGTTCACAGCTGTTGGGCTAGCTGTATCAAGCAACACAGCTGCTGGCAGACATGCAAAGACAGCTGCAGCATGCCCAAGCTGCTCGTCACTGCTGGTCAAGTGCTAAGATGTGCAGCGTTGTGACCAGTGCTGTCATAAGTATATTGAGATTGTCCGCGTGCCAGCGCTGGCACTCTGAGACGAGCCAGCTTGCCAAATCAGATCAGTGAGGCATCCCTTGTTACAAACCCTGACAATAACACTGCTGCCGCTGCCACTCACTGACAAATGTGACGAGGAAGATGGCCACCCAGATGGCAATCCCCTCAATCCACTTGCCCTCATGGCGCTCCTCAGGAATGGCGGCACCAATCACAGTCGACAGCTGCAGCAGCAAACAGGCAAGCACAGAGGAAGACAGCAGCGCGGGTTCAGCAAAGGTGCAAGGCAGCCAGACACCGTTTTGATGCTCAGCAGCATGCAGGTGGTGCGCAGCAAGCAGCACGCACACAGTAGTAACTCATGAAACATCCTGTCTGCAGCTGTGGCGGCAGCCATCAACGAAGCGAGCACTGCTGCATGTCCAGCGAAGCAGCAGAAGGTGCAACATTCTGTGGCTGTGGCGACTGCCAATTTACTTTTACGGCAGCTGCTGGCAGCTGCACAGCATGCACAAGACAAGAGTGCCAACGCTGCAGGGTGCAGCATCTTCAAGAACATACAAAAGTGCTTTTCATGATGGCACCTTGTTGTATGCAAAATGTATTCATGCAAACTTTGCCACAAAAGAAGCGGGACAGACAGGTGTACGTTTTGGTATGTGCGCAAGGCTAGGTGACCCTGCTGAGGAGCGCCCCAGCTTACAATGACTGTGATGTTGCTATCCCTCACTAACGCTGCTAGAGGCGAAGGATTAACTTGTTGTGTTTGCTGCAAACAGCACGGATACCAGGGTGTGGCATATAGCAACACAACAGCACGCATGATGTGGCAGTGAGCTGGCCGAATGGGTGCATCTTCCTAGCATGGACATGCATGATGTGAGTACTCACCAGGGCAGCTGCGCACAGCAGCAGAATAACAGGGTCCTTGTATCCCTCGAAAAGGATCTTGAAAAATGACTTGGGGGGCACCTGGCGGTAGGTGTTACCACCATAGTACTGCCTGGAAGCTTCTGCTGCCTCGGCAGTTAGGCCGTTCTTGGTGTCTGAGTTGAGGGAGCCAGCCAGGCCGGACACGCCACCAATCTTGCCATTCAAAGCCCCTGAGTCCTTCTCCTGCAAGTTTGACCGGCGCAGTGATATGCAGATGAGCAAGCTTAGCTTAGGAAGTGTGTTGTGCTGGCAGGCCTGGACAGCTGGCGTATGCATGCGGGTATGCTTGCACAAAAGCTTGCACAAAAGACACCCTTGCTCCTGCTACTGGTGTAATGCATGAACAGCGTTCTAAAATGATATGTTGAATAATACTGCTGCTGTTGGTGCATCTGGCGTGGCTGTGCTGCTAATGCTGTGGCTGCTGCTGTGGCTGGCACAGTTGCTTGTGGGAAAAATCACGTGGGCGGCATTGGCGGCATGGCAGCTCGGACGCCATATGGCAATATATAGCTGATGTGGCTACTGATATACTCACTGCGTTGATAGCGAAGAGCTCCTCTGGCTCTATGCCGTAGGAGCTGCTACCCATGCTGCAGGACGCTGGAACGTCGGTCCTTCAAGCAGAGTACTGACACACGCGGCTGAAACAAGCTGTGTGTAGTAGCCTTAAGCGTCTAAATGGCGGACAAGACGTCCCTTTGCCCCTACAGGCGACTGATGCTGCCAAACGTCTGTTTGGCACGGGAACTTTTGCACTGTGCTGCTCGCGTGGTCAGCCCCACGATCGTGTAGTTCTTGGACACAGCAAGATAATGGTGCCTTGTTATGCGAGGGAACGGAACTGGGATCGACTTGCGATGCCTGAGGTACCCTCCAAGTCTCCTACACAACCACGCATACAGCAACCTGAGTCTGACACAATATGTTCGACGTTATTAATGCTGTAAAGCATGAGTTGTAGCTTCTGGATTGTTACAGAAGGTCATGCTCGCGTAGCAGGCTGTAGCTGCCACCTTCGAGGACGGTTCCCGTTCCTCTGGTGGAACACGGGATGCCGAGGAACTGCAGGCCGTATGCGTGCCTCGGAATCAAACAATTGTGTAGTTGATAAAAAGGAGCAGTTCAACCGTGATCCCATTGAGTCCTACGTGAAAGGTTGCACCAGCCTGCAAGCCATGCAGGCACGGCAGCAGCAGGCAGCTCCACACTCGCTAGGGATTGTGTTGCACCAGACGCCACACAAAACGCAAATCACAAGCCCATCTTACGCCTGTTGCGATTCAGACGATGTATAGCTACACTACCTTTCAGGGCATGTCCTGAGGGGCAGACTGCTGCAAGCAGCTGCCACAAAGCATGCAGCTTCCAAGCAGCAGCCATTATGCCAGGTCACTACAAGCATGACTGTCTGGACATCCTTCATGCACTCCAGCACCACTGCTTCAGACACTCGTCAAACAGAATCAGTCAATGTTGATGCACCGTTCAAACATGCTGTTTGACGAGCTGAACAGTGCCGCAGTCTGCCACCAACCCATGTACATATGTAAAGAATGAAGCGGTACTTGAAGGCGCATGAACGCAAGTAAAGCAGATAAACTCCCCCCCCCCCTTTTGCACACGTCGCTGGTGACACTGCTCATGCAAATTCTACAGGCTCATGCACACGCAACTGTCCGCACCACTGGTAAGCGTTGCTGTTGATGAATCCGGATGCACCACAAGTAGCAAGCGAACCGATCCAAAAAAGCTTCCGGGGCGCCGACCCTTCAGCAATGTTGGACCAGCCACGGCGCACAGCATGCAATTCGCACAGCAGCAGGGGAGCCACTGGGACCCCAGCTTGCGCCCGCTGCACTGATACGCACACACACGCTTTGACAAGTCAGCCCTAACTTTCTCTGCAGCACACATGCTGCACTTCACAGGCGCAGCATCAGCTGCTTGCCTGCTGCCTGCTCACCCCGGCACCTTCTACAGTGCATAGCTCACTTCAGCTGCCGCCAACTGCTGCGTCAGCTGCTCACAGACGACTTCTTGAGCAGCTCAGCTGCTTCCCTGTTGCCTCCTGACTCTGGCACCCTCTCCAGTGCAGCTACAGCTCACTTCAGCTGCCGCCAACTGCTGCCTCAGCTGCTATCTCTGCTCACAGCTGACTTCTTGAGCAGATCCGGCAGAGCAGCCCTGTAGCTGCTCGTCCTATGACGGTACTACACATGATGCGGCACACATGCTGCATTTCACAGACCTGCTGCTGCTGCTTCTGAAGCACCTGCTGCCTGCTGACTCTGGCGCCCTCTCCAGTGCAGTCACAGCCGAAGCTGCTCCCCACTGCTGCGTCAGCTGCTTTCTCTGCTTCCAGCTGACTTCTTGAGCAGATCCAGCATCAGCTGCTTCCCTGTTGCCTCCTGACTCTGGCGCCCTCTACAGTGCACATACAGCTGCCGCCAGCTGCTGCGTCAGCTGCCCTCTCTGCTCCCAGCCGACTTCTTGAGTAGGTCCAGCAGAGCAGCCCTGTAGCTGCGCGTCCTATGATCACCAAACATGTCCGGGTGCAGCACCAGCGACTCAAAGTGACCGGCGCGCTCACCCTGCAGCAGCACATGCCTGCAGCCAGCTAGGCCACGCGGCAGTTGCGGCTCCTGCATGTGCACCTGTGCACCTGGCCAGCCATTTGTACTGCCATTTGTACTGCCTGACTGACGAGCAGCTGTACTGCTTGTACTGCTGCTTGAGGTGCCTGGCCGAAGGCATGCTAACGCAGCAACAGCAGACTTGAAGTTGCTGCTGCTGCTGCTGTCAGCGATGAGTGCCGCAGGGTTGCTGCTGATCAGCAGCTGGCCAGCACCTGAGAAGACAGTCATCATGCGGCCTGCTGCATGCTGGATGTCCTGCCAGCGAGACTGCTGCTGCTGGTCTGTGCTGCTGCTGCTGTTGTCACTGCTGATCTGAAGTTGCCCTGCTTTGGAAAACACAGTCATCATGCGACCAGCCGCCTGATGAACATCCTGCCAGCGCCACTGCTGCTGTTGCTGCTGCTGTTGCTGCTGCTGCTGCTGTTGCTGGTCTACGCTGCCGCTGCAGCTTATCTGCAGCTGTCCAGAGCTGGAGAAGACAGTCATCATGCGGCCAGCTGCTGCCTGCAAGTTCTGCCACCGTGACTGCTGCTGCTGCTGCCTACTTGGTGGATGCCGCTGCCTGCCTAAGTTGCCGCTGTGTTCGGCTGTGTAATCATCCTGCAGCAGCTCAGCACCGTCGTCATCAAACTGCTCTTCACTGTCGACAATAACATCTGCTTTACCCTGCTGCTGCTGCCGTGCTGCTGCCAAGTCTTCTTGCCGCACCAAAAACAGCAGCCGTCCCGGAGGATACATATTGATGGCCTCCTTGTCTGCTGCTGCTGCTGCTGCCGCTACTGCAGTAGCAGTTGCAGTAGCAGTGCTGGCATCAGCACCAGAGTCAGCAGACAGAGCAGCCGCAGTTGCAGCAACTGCACCAGCCGCTGCTGCTTGTAGCTCTGTTGCTGCTTTGGCTACTGCCCCTGCGGTGGCTGCTACTGCGGTGGCTGCGCCTGTCCCTTTCACTGCACCTGACAACCACTCTGCGCTGCTGCTGCTGCTGCTGCTGCTAAGGTCTTGCACGCCCCCCTGCTGTGGTTCCTGCTGCTGCCTGTCCCTGCCTTGGAAGAACTGCAGCATGCTGTCGGCTGTCATGTCCAGCAAGCTATCTGAACTGCTGCCAGCAGCGCCATAAGACCCTTGCTCCAAATCGCGGCTGCTGCTGCCCCCAGCGCTGCTGATCTGCAGCTGTCCAGAATTAGAGAAGACAGTCATCATGCGGCCAGCTGCTGCCTGTAAGTCTCGCCAGGTGGAAGACTGCTGCTGCTGCTGCTGTGCCGTCTCACTGCTGCTGCTGTCTGACAATGGCAGCAGATCCCTTAGTTGCTGCATGCCATCTGCTAAGCTACTTGCAGCTGACTCAGCTGCCTCTTCCCAAGTGCTAGTCTGACTGCTGCTGCTGCTGCTGCCGCTGCTGCTCCCACTGCTGCTGCTGCCACTGCTGCTGCTGCTGCTCCCGCGGCTGCTGCTGCTGCCGCCCCTGCTGCTGCTGCTGCTGCTGCTGCCGCTGCCGCCCCTGCTGCTGCTGCTGCTGTTGCTGCTGCCGCTCCAGCCGCCGGTCCAGCCACTGCCTACCCTTGCCAGGCTGCTGCGGATGCTGCTGCTGCTGATGCTGCTGCTGATGCTGCCCAGGCTGCTGCTGAGGCTGGCCACTGCTGCGTCTGCCACGCGGCTGATGTCAGCATCAGGCAGCGGCACACCCCTCACAAACGGCAGCAGCTTGGAGGACACCTGCAGGAACGTGGCAGCAGCAGCAGCAGCAGTTGATGTCAGCATCAGGCAGCGGCACACCCCTCACAAACGGCAGCAGCTTGGAGGACACCTGCAGGAACGTGGCAGCACGCAGCAGCAGCAGCAGCAGGCAGCAGGCAGCAGCAGCAGCAGCAGCAGAGGCTGATGTCAGCATCGGGCAGCGGCACGTCTTTTACAAACGGCAGCAGCTTGGACGACACCTGCAGGCTCGTGGCAGCAGCAGCAGGAGCTGATGTCAGCATCAGGCAGCGGCACACCCCTCACAAACGGCAGCAGCTTGGAAGACACCTGCAGACACGTGGCAGCACGCAGCAGCAGCAGCAGCAGCAGAGGCTGATGTCAGCATCAGGCAGCAGCACGCCCCTCACAAACAGCAGCAGCTTGGAGGACACCTGCAGGAACGTGGCAGCACGCAGCAGCAGCAGCAGCAGCAGCGGCAACAAGTGAACAACCCATCCAGTGAACTGCAGCAGGAGATCAAGCACAGTAACACACTCAAGGTAGCAACACTCCAGGAGCAATGATCAGCAACAGATGTCATGCAAAGAAAGGACAATGTGAGTACCATGCTGTGAATACGATACATTTCTACTGGTCTCGGCCAAAACCAAGCCCAATATCCAAGACCAGTAGGACAAGCATGCATGCCACTCACGTCGTCCATCCACGAGCTGATGCATCAGTGTGTCAACTTCTGTAAGCACATTACAAGTTACGAGTTGCTACGCTCTTGTTAGGGAACGGAGAAGACGGACAGCAGAGGACAGGACTGCTGTGTGCATGCATGCCACTCACATCATCCATCCACTTGCGTATGACCTCCACCTGCTGCCGCTGCTCCCACGCCTTGAGCTGCTGCTGCCACTGCTGCGACAGCTGCTGCTCCTCGCTCTGCTGCTGCTGCCACCACTCCTCAGCGCCACTGATGCTGCTGCTGGCCTGCTGAGGGCTTGCTGCTGCTGCTGCTGCTGCTGTGGGCTGGTGTGGTCCAGCAGCAACAGCAGCATCACTGCAGGGTTAAAACAACAGCAGTACAAAAAGGTGGCTCTGAGAAGACAATTGGCCGCATTAACGAGGAAAAGCAACTCAGCAGCAATTGCAAGGAGGTGCGCAGTTGGTGACCACCTTCGCAAAATATTACTGCTACTCCTCGCTCTGCTGCTGCTGCCACCACTCCTCAGCGCCACTGATGCTGCTGGCCTGCTGAAGGCTTGCTGCTGCTGCTGTGGGCTGGTGGGGTCCAGCAGCAACAGCAGCGTCACCGCAGGGTTGAAGTGGATCAGTACAAAGATCGGAATTTAATTGACAGAGCAAGGGGGGGCAGTCCATAAGCTCAGGACACCACCATGGACTTGGGCCTGAAACTGTGCACAATGAATATATATATATATATATATATATATGTTTTGACAACTCGAGAAAGAAAGTTATGGACCTTGCCGAAGGGGGGGAGGGGGGGTCTGGAGGGGTCTGACAGGGTCGACCACTTGTTCTTCAACTTTTTTCTGGTGCCTTTTTTGGCCGCGCTGCCAGCGCAGGCTGATGTAATATGCTGAGATGAGTTGATTGGCAGCATTTGAGGTTAACCTGCTTATGTATAGGGGCTACAGGGCCACATCAAGGCCTAACCACCGTGTCCCGCCAGCCTGGCGCAGTGCGGGCCAAAAGAGCGCAGACACCCAGGTTCGACCTGGGTACCTTCTGCGGCTGAAGGCCTGGCACCTGCTTTTACCACATATCGGCTATCAAGGCTGACAACCAGGCATATCGCATACTGTGTTATGTTACTTTGTTACGTAACACATGGTATGGGGCCGACTGGGGGCCCAGCACCCCCTGTGGCCGGGGGGGTTACACGTAGACCGTTTGCAATGTGAGAAAGCATGCACCACACTCACAATGAGAGTATTCAGCCGCATCAACTAGGGAAAGCAACAGCAGCCAGGACGTGGGCAGTAGGTGACGGCCTTCATAGAACACACCGCTGCCAGTAGGTTGTAGCAGCCTGGCTGCGCACATGTGGCTCGGGCATCTTGTGCGCATGGATAAGGGCAGAATCCCCCAAGTTGCCTAAATTCCTGCGCTGGCCCTTCACTTAGCACACCACCAAGTCAAGCGCCACTATGCTTGTCGCATGCTGGGCACCGCTCAAACAGCTCCTACAATAGTGTAGTTGCACCTGCTTTCTGCAGCAGCAGCCGCAACAGTACTCCCGTGCTGCAGGCCCTTCACTCCGTACACCACCAAGTCAAGCGCCACTATGCTTGTCGTATGCTGGGCACTACACATGCATGCTGGGGCACACCACACAGTCAGCCTCACGTCTCACCTGCTTTGTACAGCAGCAGCAGCAGCAGCAGCAGCATTGGTCCTGCGCTGCGTGCCCTTCACCCCATACACCACCAGGTTGAGTGCTGACGTCAGCTCACTCACGTGCCTGCCCTGCAGCAGCTCAGCAGCCAGCTTCTGCAGCTGTGCTGCCGCCTGCGCAGTGCCAGTGCTGGCAGACGTGATGGCGGCAGTGAGCGCCTGCACACACCAAGACCAGTAACAACGATGTGTTTGCCAATGACGCCGGTTGAATATGTGAAGAATCCAGACTGACGCTGCCATGCACATGCACACGAGTCCCTACCCCCTTTCCGCCTCCACCACACAACAAATTGATTCGATCGACCGGCTG
This sequence comes from Tetradesmus lagerheimii, assembly GCA_902809745.2. Lineage (NCBI taxonomy): Eukaryota > Viridiplantae > Chlorophyta > Chlorophyceae > Sphaeropleales > Scenedesmaceae > Tetradesmus > Tetradesmus lagerheimii. The sequence continues at coordinate 18,571 of CADDIJ020002975.1, forward strand.
CCCTGCCCCTCCTGCACGTGTTCTACACTCTGCCCCAGCAGTGAAGCACACAGTAACAAAAGACTCCCTTCCAGCACAACCCCACATGCAGGAGGTGCAGACTGGCCAACCAGACACGCTGAGGGCCACGTCTCGCCACTGTAACGGTCAGCAGGCGGCCAGCCTCTTGCAGACACATGCATTTCATTCAGAAACTTGCAGTACACGGACAAAAGCCAACAATAGCCTAAACTTTACGCCACTGGCAGTAAATCAGCCACTCACACGACTATATCGCTTCAAGGGTAGCCAACGATTGCTGTCCCCCCACCTGTGTGTACTCTGCCTCCAGCAGTGAGGCGCGCAGCTGGCCCGCCCAGTCTACCCCACACAGCTCACCCCGCAGCTGCTGCACCGCTGCAGGGCTCAGCCGCGGCACCGGGTCATGGCTGTAGATCAGGCTGGTGGTGAAGCGCTCTGCGGCAGCAAGGAGGGAAGTGAGAGCGCGACATGACACGTGATGAAGTTCAAGTGCAGAGATGACTGCTGCCGGGCTCAGCCGCTACACTGGGTCGTGGCTGTAGATCAGGCTGGTGGAGAAGCGCTCTGCAGCAGCAGGTAGGAAAGCATAAGCAGAAATATGTGAGAACTGCTCAGCCGCGGCACTGAGTCGTGGCTGTACATCAAACTGGTGGTGAAGCGCTGTGCAGCAGCAGCGAGGAAAAGTATGAGCGCGATATATGAGAAGGTTGTCCAAAAGAGCTGAAAAAGTCGAGCGCTGCAGGGCTCAGCAGGCGTGCCGGGTTATGGCTGTATCAACAACTGGTGACCAAGCGCTCTGCTGGCACGTGACAGTGCGGCATGTGCTGTCATCAATGCACGTCAGAAAACGATCAGCAGCACAGCAGCCAGGTGCCATACCACTAGCGTGGTGGTGGTGGTGCAATCAGTGGGTGGTCTGCATGCTCACATAGACAGCTGACAGCCATGAATGGATTCGAAATGGCTGAGCGCTGCACCATTGCACACTTCATCATGTTGTAAAGCCGTCGCATCGCTACCCCACGCACCTGATGCTGCTGCCAGGTTTTCGCTCATCACGCAGGGAGGGGCCACTGCAATGGCCGTCACTGAGGGACACCTGCGCAGCTGACGCCGCAGCGACACCCTGCGATGCGAGAAGTGGCACAGCAAAAAAAGGGGGCATGAGTCAACCCACTACCCCGGCACACCCCTTAGCATGACATGTGGTAACCCTTAGCTGCTTGGCTGTACACTGCCTCAGCGACACCCTGCAAGGAGTGGCACAGCACGAAAGGGGCAGCAGTCTTTGAAAACAGCAATACAACATCATCACCGTAACACAGCCAAGGCAGGGGTGCATCCTGGGGTATTTGTGTAACGCGACTACTGGTCAATGTGATCTTCTGTGAGCTTGTGACCTCCTGCACACAGCCTGCACAGCACTGGATCTGCCTAAACAGTAACAACATGCATGATAAGCGAATGGCTCAATGTACACGCCACTCTGCAGCTCCCCAGATGCCTTACAGCCATCGCAGCGACACTGCCTAAACAGCTTGCTAGAAATGCATATAATACACGATGACGCCCTCTCACCGTGTGTTGATCATGTAGGCTGCCAGTGCCGCCACCCCCGCTCTCAGGCTGTTCCCCGCCAGCTGTAACAACATGCATGCAAGGGGAATTGCTTGATGAGCACGCCACTCTGCCGCCCCCCATATGCCTCACAGCCTGCGCAGCGCCCTCGCCTAAACAGCCTGCTACAGACAGAAAACATACATATTGACGCCCTCTCACCGTGTGTTGATCATGTAGGCTGCCAGTGCCGCCCCCCCCCCCCAGGCTGTGCCCCACCAGCTGTAACAACATGCATGCAAAGTGAATTGCTTGATGAGCACGCCACTCTGCGGCCCCAAATGCCACAGCACGCAAAGCACGGGTACTGCCTAGACAGCCTGCTGCAGCAATCATGTATTATACAAAGAATAACACCCTCTCACCGAGTGTTGATCATGTAGGCTGCCAGTGCTGCCACCCCTGCCCCGAGGCTGTGCCCCACCAGCTGCACGCTGTAGCCGGGCAATGACTTGCTCAGCTGCGACAGGTGCCGCAGCTCCTCACGCAGCAGCGCCTGCGTAAAAGCATGCAATGCGGTGTCACACACAGCCAGCTGGGCGGGAAGTACAGATGTACATGCACGCATGCTGTAGCCGGGCAGCGGCTTGCTCAGCTGAGACAGGTGACGCAGCTCCTCACGCAGCAGCGCCTGCATAACAGCATGAAATGCGGTGTGAGTGCAACACAGCCAGCTGGGTGGAAGGTACAGATGTACATGCACGCACGCTGTAGCCGGCAAGCAACTTGCTTAGGTGGAACAGGTGCCGCAACTCCTCACGCAAAAGTGCCTGAAACCAGACACCAGCAAAAGCAGCAAGGCATGCAATGCAATGTGAGTGCGACAAAGGTGCATGCACGCTGTAGCCGGGCAGCGACTTGCTCAGGTGGGACAGATGCCGCAGCTCCTCACGCAGCAGCGCCTGCATAAAGGCATGCAATGCGGTGTAAGTGCAGGTGCATGCACGCAGGTGAGACAGGTGCCGCAACTCCTCACGCAGCAGCGCCTGCATAAAGGCATACAATGCGGTGTAAGTGCAGGTGCATGCACGCAGGTGAGACAGGTGCCGCAGCTCCTCACGCAGCAGCGCCTGCATAAAGGCATGCAATGCGGTGTAAGTGCAGGTGCATGCACGCAGGTGAGACAGGTGCCGCAACTCCTCACGCAGCAGCGCCTGCATAAAGGCATGCAATGCGGTGTAAGTGCAGGTGCATGCACGCAGGTGAGACAGGTGCCGCAACTCCTCACGCAGCAGCGCCTGCATAAAGGCATGCAATGCGGTGTGAGTGCAACACTGCCAGCTGGACAGCGGGTGCATGCACGCAGATGAGGTAGGTGCCGCAGCTCCTCACGCAACACAGCCTGCAGCAGCACACCATCACGTGCACGACAGGCATGCCATGCGGTGTGAGTGCGACAAAGGTACATGCACTTGCTCAGCTGCGACAGGTGCCGCAGCTCCTCACGCAGCAGCTCCTGCAGCACATCATGCAATGCAATGTGAGACACAGCTGGACAGAAGGTACAGATATGCATGCGCGCCTGCTGTCGCCGGGCAGCGCAATTGCTCAGGTGAGACAGGTGCAACTCTTACGCAGCAGCGCCTGCAGCACACCATCAAGCACACGACAGGCATGCAATGCGGTGTAGATGCGACAGAGCCAGCTGGACACAAGGTACATGCACGCTACAGCCAGGCAGCGACTTGTGCAAGTAACACAGCTGCCGCAGCTTCTCACGCACCAGAGCCTGCAGCACACCACCAAGTCGCAGCACACCATCAAGTTGCAGCACACCATCAACAGCACAACAGGGATGCAATGTGGTGTGAGTGCGACAGAGCCAGCTGGGAGAAGGTACATGCACGCTGTAGCCGGGCAGCGACTTGCTCAGCTGCGACAGGTGCCGCAGCTCCTCACGCAGCAGCGTCTGCATCAAGGCATGCAATGCGGTGTGAGTGCGACAAAGCCAGCTGGACAGAAGGTGCATGCACGCCGGGCAACGAGTTGCAGAAAACAGCCGCCGCAGCTCCTGACGCACCAGAGCCTGCAGCAGGACTGGACAATGCCAGGCAGTGAAAAAGCACACTCTCTGAGCACGCGATGGGCCTGCACAGCAGCGACTACTGAAGTGAACCGAAAGCACCGCAGTGCATACTGTTCTCATACGAATAATGCACGGGCACTTTGCATGGAACAGCAAGCAGACAACACATTTCATGATTATGTGAAATGTGTATCGTGCCATAGCAGCGTGGTCATGCACAGAGCAGCGGGGCACATGCCAACAGTCGACCATCCAAACAATAAGCAGACGGTGAACACGCATTGCACACTCAGCGCAACAAAAAGTGCTAACTCAGGTCCACGCAAACAATGTGCGTCAACATGAACAAACAAAGAGATTGTTAACACAACAATGCCACTGCATTGTACCGACCTTGCTTGCCTGCAGCATGCCCCAGTGCACCCGGCCGCCATCAAGCGGTGTGCTGCTGCCACTGATGTCTGTTATAACGTCACTAATGTTCTTGGTGCCACGGATTGCTGCAAGCACACACACAAGCAGATGCAGCAGTAAAAGGAAGTCAATCGCAAGGAGACAATCGCAGGCAGAGCATTGTGATGGTTTGCAAAATGCTCAGGTGCAGCTGCTCATAGCCGCACAAATCGAGACCATGCAAGAGCATGCATGCTGCAGTATGTGCTTTTATAAATCAGCGCAATGCAATGCAACCATGCACTTTGCATGGTGCAGCATGTTTTGCAAAGCTGTCAACAGTGCGCTGCATCACATGACAGTTATAACACATGAAACCACATGCCCACCCCATATGATGGTCTGCTGTGCGTGGTCCACTGCTATGAAGTAGGCGGGCTGCAGCCGCGTGTTGCGCGCCACAAACTTGCGGATGCTGTGCAGCTGCAGGTGCAGGTGGAAGCGCAGCAGCACTGCATGTGTGGAATTGGACAGTTTCAAGCTTTGCAAGCTGTTCATTGTTATACGATGAAATGGCTGGCCACTGCGTACTGACGCATCATCTGATCCAACAGGAACAATGCAACGCATGCCTGGCTGTGTGCTGACTGCAGGCAGGCAGGTAACTGTGCCCCTGCTGCGCCTCACTTCCTCCACCTGAGGTGGCCAGCTCCAAATGCATTGTGTGAGGTGACCTTCAACTACAAATGCGGCGGCCACAACATAAGTGCCTGCCTGGCTGATGAGTGTGCGAGATGTGCTACTCTTCCTCCACCTGAGGTGGCCGACTCTGCATGCACTGTGTTTGGTGACCATGCAGCCAACATACCAGTGCCTGCCTGGCTAACCAGTGTGATATCTTGCTTTTCTGCTCTGAACTGCAGACCTGCCTCACCCTCAGGCGGCTGACTCGCATCCAATTTGGCAGGCAGCCATACGTGCGCCTGGCTAGCTACTGTGCACATACACTATGCATATTGCCAGGGGGGGCAAAAATATACTGAAATACACCACCATGAAAAAGTGCCACCCCCTCCCCCTCCCCCGACACAGCGGGTGCTGTGCCCCCAGTCGGCCCCATACCATGTGTTATGTAACAAATTAAAATAATACAGTATGTGATATGCATGTTTGTCAGGCTTGATAGCCGATATGTGGTAAAAGCAGGTGCCAGGCCTTCAGCCGCAGAAAGTACCCAGGTCGAACCTGGGTGTCTGCGCTCTTTTGGCCCGCTCTGCGCCAGGGTGGCGGGACACGGTGGTTAGGCCTTGATGTGGCCCTGTAGCCCCTATACATAAGCAGGTTAACCTCAAATGCTGCCAATCAACTCATCTCAGCATATTACATCAGCCTGCGCTGGCAGCGCGGCCAAAAAAGGCACCAGAAAAAAGTTGAAGAACAAGTGGTCGACCCTGTCAGACCCCCTCAGACCCCCCCCCTTCGGCAAGGTCCATAACTTTCTTTCTCGAGTTGTCAAGACATATATTCATTGTGCACAGTTTCAGGCCCAAGTCCATGGTGGTGTCCTGAGCTTATGGACTGCCCCCCCTGATATTGCTGCAATGAATCTGCTGATGCTCAAACCCGCCTCACCCTGAGGTGGACGACTGCACACGCGCTTTATGAGTTGATCTGGCAGCATACGAGTGCCTGGCTAACAAGTGTACGCATATACTGCTATGCATCTGCTCTGTTGCATGTTGAACAAACAACACAACCCGCCTCACTCTGAGGTGGCTGACTGTGCATGCGCTCCATGGTTTATCTCGTACGCTGTATACGAGTGCCTGGCTACGAAACCCGAACATACGCTATGCATCTGATCTGCTGCTCGTTGAATTACTGAACCTCAACACCCGCCTCACCCTGAGGTGGCTGACTGCGCATCCGCCCTGCGTTTCGATCTCTCATAGGCAACATGCGAGCACCGGCCAACAAGTGTGCACAAACTGCTATGCAACTGCTGTTCTGCTCCTGATTCGCAAACCGGCCTCACCCTGAGGGTGGCTGACTGCGCATGCGCTCGATGTGTTGATCCGACTGCGTACGCGTGCTTGGTTAACAAGCGTCCATATACTGCTATGCATCTGCTCTATTGCATGTTGAACAAAAAACCCGCCTCACCCTCAAATGGCTGACTGCGCACGCGCTCTGTGGGTTGATCTATCTGCATACGAGTGCCTGGCTAACAAGTGTGCACAACATTACGTCGAATCTGCACAAATTGCAAACCCGCCTCACCCTGAGGTGGCTCACTGCGCACGCACTCTGTGGGTTGACTTTGTAGGCTGCATACGCCAGGTCAGCAGCCTCCAGCAGCTGCGCCAGCAGCAGCCGGTCAAACACAGGCGTGCCCTGCAACAAAACGTGGACACATGGCAAAATTTAAGCCTTAACTACTGAGTCAGAATTGGATCATGAATGTGCGGCAGCAGCCGGTCAAACAGAGGCGTGCCCTGCAGCATGTGTGAAAGACAGGCGTGGGTTCAACCCCAACGTTTATGGCACAAGCAGATCATGTATGTTTTGGAGCAGCCGGTCAAACAGAGGCGTGCCCTGCAGCAGAAGGCAGGGCAAAGGAGTGAACAGATTTGAACCTTGTATGTGCAGAAGCATGATGGTGTCCTGAGCTTATGAACTGGCCCCGCCCCCATTCTGGCAGCCTCCAGCAGCTGAGCCAGCAGCAGCCGGTCAAACAGAGGCGTGCCCTGCAGCAAAAGTAAGACACAGTAATGAGTAAATTCAGATCATGAATTTGCGGAAGCAGCCAGTCAAACAGAGGCGTGCCCTGCAGCAAAAGTGAGACACAGCAGTGAATGAATTCAGATGTATGTGCAGAAGCAGCCGGTCAAACAGAGGCGTGCCCTGCAGCACGTTGTGGGAGACAGGAGTGAGGCAGCCCAAAAGTACATGACAGATTTCGATCAGTAGCCGGTCAAACAGCGGCGTGGTCTGCAGCATAGTTTAAGAGACAGAAGTGAAATTCAACCCAAAGTTCCCCAACGGCATACTCAGTTCATGCATGAGCTGAAGCAGCCATCTGATCAGCGGACACAGTGCAACATATTGAAGGCCGCGCAGACAGTGGCCAGGGTGCCTTGGCAGCTCACCTGCACGGAGTAAGCTCTGCCCTGCTCCTTGTGCTGCTTGGCAAGCGCCTGCATGCGTGCGGTTGGCAGCAGAAGAAACAGCAGCAGGCTGTCAGTGGCGGGTTGTCACACAGAGCATGCTGTGAAGTATTGTGCTGCTTGGCAAGCGCCTAAACGCGGTTGGCAGCAGCACACACAGCAGCAGGCTGTCAGTGGCGGGTTGTCACACAGAGCATGCTGTGAAGTATTGTGTGCTTGGCAAGAGCTTGCACGCGGTTGGCAGCAGCAGACACAGCCGCAGGCTGTCAGTAGCGGGTTGTCACACAGAGCATGCTGTGAAGTATTGTGCTGCTTGGCAAGCGCCTGCATGTGTGTGGCAGCAGCAGACACAGCCGCAGGCTGTCAGCAGCGGGTAGTCAAAACACAGAGCAGGCTGTGTGTGTGTGTGTGTCTTGTGCTTCTAGGGTTGCGTAGGTCATCCCATATGCAGTGGACTCTCCTGCGCCTGGCCTGACTGAATGGCTGCTCGTCATAGTGCTGCTGCTGCATTCTTGGCTGCCCAGCACCACAACCTGCAGCATTGGGTGTGTAAAGGCAGTGCTGAACAACATTGCCCTGGCGTGACCTGCTGCACAGGCAGCCATGTCAAATCCCACCTCAGCACACTACCTCAAACCCTACCTTTGAACCCTGCCTCAAAGCCCTACCTGAAGGCCGAACACAAGGTCACCCAAGCTCAGCGGCCCTATGACTTCCTCTGTTGCCTTGTACACACTCGCAGCCAGCTCAGCATACGTCACAGCAGGCACATCCTCCGCTGCTGCTGCTGCTGCTGCTGGTGGGGCAGCAGAGCCAACCGCAGCGACAGCAGATGCAGGTGCAGCCAGCGCTGCTGCGGCATCTTCAGCGGCTGCTGTTGCTGCACCTGCAGCCCTGCGCAACGTGTCGCCTACAGCAGCAGTTGCAGCTGTTGCGGCTGAGGCGGGGTGAGAGCCTGGGTCAAACCAGCTGCTGCTGCTGCTGCTGCCAGGTGTGTGGTGTAGCTGAGAGCCTGCAGCAGCTACAGCTGATGTTACTGACGCTGCTGCATGATGCACAAATGACTGTGCAGAGTTCGCTGCTGAACGCAAGGCATCTGAAGGCGCAGTTGCTTCCTGCTGCTGCTCTCTCTGTTGTGCCTGCTTGACGCTGCTGCTGCTGCTGCTGTACCGCACAGCATGGGTGCTGGCTTGGTTGAAGGTGCATGCCAGCAGCTGCAACGCCGACACAGCAGGCCCACCAGCAATGCCTGCGATGCAAATTAACCATGTTGACTGGCTTGATACTTCAACTCCATTTACTGTCAGTTGTTGTATGGGCATGCATAGAACGCCAAGCAGAGGCGTTGTCACAGTGCAGCCTGCATGACAGCCTGCACAACGCCAGCACATCGTCTGGCTCACTGGTTCGCGGCTTTACGATATTGAGTAGGTAGGTATACCATTTCTTACAGCAGTCTCGTACTACTTAATCATTGCTGCCGTAGCTTGTGCTCAACGTGGCAAATGATGCAAAGGTTGGACAAGCTGACACCAGCAGCAGCATAGTCACCCACTTGATCCTGAGCACACCCGCAGCTTCTGTTGTATCAATTGGTTAAGGTTTAAGGTAATTGCTGCCTCTTGAAGCGCACATAGCCGGGAGCCCGCAGGCGTAGACGTCACCAGGCGTAGCATAGGTACTGCAGCGGCATGCTGGGTCACGAAACTCCAAAAAACAGAAGATCTCTAGCATATCAAATGATGCGAAGGGAACCAAGCACAAGAGATCGCCGTTGTCACCAGTGTCAGTTGCAAAGAGGGTTTGGGGGACGGACTGCAACACACCAACCGACTCATCCTGGTAGAGCATTGTTTTTTTACGAGACTCAACCATTCGGGTTGCGGTTACAGTCACCGCTAGCCATGTGATCTTTCAGCAATGGCTTTGACGCTTGGCAGCAGCTTGCTGTTTACTGCTTCGCTGCTGGTGGCAGCCTGTGCTCTGTTTTGGCCTCAGCTTGAGACGCTGTACCTGCAGAGCCAACATGCTGCTGTCAACCGAACAGGCAGTACTGGCACCAAGTGCCCTCTGGTTAGGCCCATGCTTACTGCGCAGCACCCAGGCAGTTGCTTCATGATCATACACTTTACAGATGCTGGATGGTTTTGCAACATCAAGGGGTCTGAACATATTCAAGCCTAGTCTCGGCTTTGCACCGGCAGTTATGTGGTTGCAGCAGTGCCCACATCAACATGCACACCAGCTGATGTAACCCCCAACGCTGCGCGACTGTTTGTGATCAACGCCTGCTGCTGCTGCTACTGCTACTGCTGCTGCTGCAGGGCTATGATGGGCCAATGCCAGCAGATCACCCGCCTACTGGCAAGCAGCAGCAGCAACAGGCGCAAAAGCAGTCCCAGCAAGGGGTAGGAGCTACGTCACTGCCAACACCAGCAGCAGCAGCGGCAGCAGCAGCAGCAGCAGCTGGCATCGCCGGCACTGGCAGCGGGCCTCAGCATGTGTTTGTGAACGGCCAAATTTGGACAGCCAACCCCCAGGTCAGTTCTTCAACAGCAGTTCAGCATACCCGGCGACATACACAGGCACACGTCTGTATGCTGCACAGTATGTTGCCGAGTCTGACTGAACCTGCCGTGCTGCATGGTGTCAGTGGCTTGCCTGATGTCCACAGCTTGTCTGTTGCATACCGCCTGCTTGTGGGCCACTGCAGCAGTCTAGGGTGTTGTGCGAAGGCCTGCCAATGCTCTGTGGTCAACTCAAAGCATGTACCGCTGCAGATCATGTATGGAATATGCATGGCCTCAGTGGCTTGGCTGATGCCCGCAGCCTGCCTGGTGCGTACAGGCTGCCTGTGGGCCACTGCAGTAGACAATGATGTTGTGCAAGGCCTGCCAATCACTGTCACCAACTCACAGCATGTCTCGCTATCCTACGTGTATGTGTATGTTCTGAACATGTTACGACACTGTATATGACACAGGTACCTTGGGCCAGCAGCATGTCAGTAGATGCAGCAACTGGTGAGATCACGCGCCTAGGCGGCACCCCCAGCAGCAGCAGCTGCACGCCGCCAGGCAGCAGCAGCAGCAGCCCTGCAGCAGCAGCAGCGGCAGCTGGCAGCTGCAGCGCTGCCGCGGCAGGTGGCACAGCACCAGCAGCTGCTGCTGATTTGCCTGCTGGCAGTACTGTTGTAGACTTGCAGGGCGCGTTTGTGATGCCGGTGGGTACCATAGCAGCATAGCAGCAGGATCTGTGTCAGCAACATGTTATATGGTGATGTATGCGCGTGTGGGAACAACAGGGAAGGAACAGCAGGTGCATCTGCAACAAGCGCTATTTGACCCCTGTTCAGTCAGTTGCCGCATAGTAATATCTTGCTTGACTGTTGTTCGGCACTGTGAGGCTGCACTGCCGCACACCACATGGTGTGACTCCGCATGCCTGTCATTGCATGCAGATGAGCAATGAGCACACGGGCATAGGACAACAGCTGCATGCTCCGATTTGCTTGCCTGACTGCTGCAGGGCTGTGTGCACTATTGTGTCTGCTTGATCTCCTGCGGCCTGCAGCACCACAGGCTGCATCACAGGCTGCAGCACCACACCAGCAGCAAGTGACGGGCTGCCTGTTCTCTGCCTGCCTGCCTGCCTCTGTGGTTCCGTCCAGCTCCTGCAGGGCTTTGTGGACCCTCATGTGCACCTGATCTTTGGTGGCCTGTCTCTTACAGTTGTAGAACCGCCAGCAGCAACTGATGGGCTGCCTGCCTGTCTGCCTGCCTGCTTCTGTGGCTCTGTCCGGTTTGCCGCAGGGTTTTGTGGACCCTCACGTGCACCTCATCTTTGGCGGCCTGTCCCTCTCGCAAGTGAACCTGCGCGGGGCCCGCAGCAGGCAGCGGGTGGCGGCACAGGTGGCAGCAGCGGCAGCAGCAGCAGAGGACGGCGCGTGGCTGTTGGGGGGCGGCTGGTCAGAGGCAGACTGGGGAGGGCAGCTGCCTGATGCCAGCTGGCTGGATGGGGTGAGGCGTGATGGTTTATGAGACCTCTGCAGCATTGACAACTTGTTCTGGACTGCATGACGAGTCGTGAACACTGCGGTGTGTACCATATGCTGCCTGTCAGGTGTAGTTGACTCTACAGCATGCTGAGCTGCTGGCCTTGTTTGGTCAGAGGCAAACTGGGAAGGGCAGCTGCCTGATGCCAGCTGGCTGGATGAGGTGAGGCGTGATGGTTGCGATACTTCAAAATATTGTGAACTACCAACACGTCAGCTGGGCAGTTTTTGTTGGATGCAGTGCGACATGTTGCCTGGAGTATCGGCTGTTGGGCATTTGCAGCGAACGGGATGCTAGGCAGAGTGGTGCATGCCTGTTGGGTGAAGGATGTATACAGCTTGGTGGGTTGTGGAGGTGGCGGCTTCGTTTGAGTCACTTGCATGATATTGGGGAGGGCATCTGCCTGATGCCAGCTGGCTGGATGAGGTGAGGCGTGACGTTTGATGTGCTGTACGCAGTGGTTGAAAGTTGTTTCAGTGGCCTGTTTGAGATCACATGACGAGCAGTAGATGCAGCGGTGTATTCCATACACTGCCTGTCAGGTGTAGCTGACTCGACAGCATGCTTAGCTGGTCTGAGGTGGACTGGGGAGGGCAGCTGACTGATGCCAGCTGGCTGGATGAGGTGAGGCCTGATGGTTTCTTTTTGCTAACATTTTGCTTATTTGACGAAGTACCAACACAGCTGGGCAGTTTTTGCTGGATGCAGTGCGACATGCTGCTAGGAGTATCGGCTGTTGGGCGTTCGCAGCAAGCGGGCTGCTAGGCAGAGTGGTGCATGCCTGTTGGGCGAAGGATGTGTACAGCTTGGTTGGTCCTTGTAAAGTCAAGTACTTCACGTTCGTTAGGCTTCACTTTCACCGCTGCGTGGGCCGCTGGCAACCACTTGCTTGTACAAAATTGTGGAGGTGGCGGCTCGTTCGAGGCACATACAAGATATATGGGTGGGCAGCTGCCTGATGCCAGCTGGCTGGATGGGTGAGGCGTGACGTTTCATGTGCTGTATGTAGCGTTTGGAACTTGCTTGAGTAGCCTGTTTGGAATCGCATGACGAGCAATGCACACAGCGGTGTATTCCATACACTGCTTGTCAAGTCTATGAACTACACTGTAGTTGACTTGACAGCATGCTTAGCTGCTGGGGGCAGCATGGCTGGTCTAAGTCAGACTGAGGAGGGCAGCTGACTGATGCCAGGTGGCCGGATGGGGTTAGGCCCGCTGCTTCTTTCCTTTTGTTCCCCAACTCGTATATATTACAATGTACCAGGCGCACCACTGCTGCTGCTGCTGCTGCCACATCACAGGCCGCACGCAGCCACACCCTGTGCTTTCTCGCCCGCATGGGCTGCCAGCTGGCTCACTGACCGCTGCTGCTTCTGCTGCTACTTGCTGCTTCTGCTGCTGCTGCTGTTGTTGTCTGCTGTAACTTGATAAGTTGCAGGCAGTCATCCAGTGGCTGCCAGCTGGATCGCTGACTGCTGCTCCCTCCAATACTGCTGCTAACCGCTCCCACACCACAGGCAGGCGGTCATCCTGTGTTCATCACTTTGATCCAACGGCATGACATTCCCCCGACGCTGCTGCTGCTGTTACTGCTGCTGCTGCTGCTACGCCTGCTGCTACTGCTGCTGCTGCTGCTGTGCTGCAGGCCGCAGGCAGCCACCCTGTGTTCCTCACGCGCATGGATTACCACATGGCCTTGGTCAACTCAGCAGCACTGCAGCAGGCGGGACTGATCGACGGCGCTGGCAGCGGCTGCAGCTGTGACACCAGCAGCAGCGATGACGGCGGCTGCTCTAGTGGCGTAGACAGAGATGCGGCCACCGGCCAGCCTACGGGGCTGCTGCGGTGAGTTACTATGTAACTGTACGCTACCTGCCAGTTCATTGCATAGCCAGTGGTTTGTGGAGTCGCTGTCTGTTGCGCGTGCAACTGGCCAGCCTACGGGGCTGCTGAGGTGAGTCGCAGTCATTATCATCATGTTAACCATTCAAGCCATAGCATCAAGGGTTAGGTGACGGGACTTACACTTTGCAGCTGCCATGTGACATGCATAGCCAGTTGTGGGTGGACCTGTTGTCTGTTGCCTGGCAATAATGTGCAATTGGCCAGGCTACGGGGCTGCTGAGTGACCTTTTGTGAGTGACATTATGCAACTGCCTGTGGATGTATGGATAGTTGCTTAGGCATTCGTACACAGAGTTGCTGTCTGTTGCCTGTGCAACTGGCAGTCTACGAGCTGCTGTGGTCGGGGCACGCTGCAGCCTGCCTGTTGGTTGCGGCATTGAAAGGCATTGTTGTTGGTTGCAGTGAAAGGCATTTGCGTGCAGGAAGGACAGGCAAGGGTTTGGTGCGCTGGTGCTGTTGCATGTGCAGTATGCTGCGTCAGCGCCAGCTGTGGTTGCCAGCAACTGCCTCGATCGTCACTGCATAACATAAAACGGGACACAGGGGACGGCATTCAGGTGGCAGCGTACATGCGCTGCACTCAGACGCAGCAATGTTTCTGTTTCTTCTTGCAGTGCCGGCTTGCACTCCAGGCATGGTCACTCCATGTCAAGATGTATTGACAAGAACTCTGGATTAGGACACGTGTAGCTGTGCTGACAAGTCACCATCGCACATGCTGCGCGACTACTTGCAGGGAGGCCGCAATGAGCCTGGTGCAGCGGCTGATCCCCAGCCCCTCACTGCAGCAGCGGCAAGCTGTGCTGACAAGTCACCACCGCACGTGCTGCGCCACTGTTTGCAGGGAGGCTGCAATGAGCCTGGTGCAGCGGCTGATCCCCAGCCCCTCACTGCAGCAGCGGCAAGCTGCGCCGACAAGTCACCACCGCACGTGCTGCGCGACTGCTTGCAGGGAGGCCGCAATGAGCTTTGTGCAGCGGCTCATCCCCAGCCCCTCACTGCAGCAGCGGCAAGCTGTGCTGACAAGTTACCATCGCACATGCTGCGCGACTGCTTGCAGGGAGGCCGCAATGAGGCTGGTGCAACGGCTCATCCCCAGCCCCTCCACTCCAACCTGTTCTGACTGACAAAAAACCTCAAATCAGACACGTGCAACTGTGCTGACAAGTCACCGCACGCGCAGCGCAACTATTTGCAGGGAGGCCGCAATGGGCCTGGTGCAGCGGCTCATCCCCAGCCCCTCACTGCAGCAGCGGCAAGCTGCGCTGGCTGACAAAAATCCTCAAATCAGACACGCGCAGGTGTGCTGACAAGTCACCACCACACGTGCTGCACGACTGTTTGCAGGGAGGCCGCAATGGGCCTGGTGCAGCGGCTGATCCCTAGCCCCTCACTGCAGCAGCGGCAAGCTGCACTGGCTGCTGCATCCTGCATTGCTCGCCATAGCAAACATCAAACGCGATAAGGGACAGCAAGTCAGGTGGCAGCGTCCCTGTGCTGCGTCTTGATGCAGCACTTTCCTGTGTGTCTTCTTGCAGTGCCGTCTTGCACTGCAGGCATGGTCACTCCAACCCCACCATAATTTTGACAAGTATGGAATCAACTAACGTGGAGCTCTGCTGACAAGTCATCACCGCACGTGCTGCACGACTGCTTGCAGGGAAGCCGCAATGGGCCTGGTGCAGCGGCTCATCCCCAGCCCCTCACTGCAGCAGCGGCAAGCTGCACTGGCTGCTGCGTCGGGCTACCTGCTGTCGCGGGGCGTCACATCTGTTGGCGACATGGGCTGGGGCGTATTTGGCAGCAGCGAGGAGACGTGGCTGGACTTGGAGCAGGTGTATGACGCAGCAGCTGCAGCTGGGGGGCTGCCCATCAGGTATGCGCCTTTTTAGAGCTGCATGTGAAAATGTAGCAGCACTCTAGCGCAAACAACATGCAGCGACACCCTACCCCTGCATGAAATGCTGCTCACGCATGCCGCATGTGAGCCGGGTGCGTGAACGCAGCAGCCGTGGGAAACGCGTGCCTTGCTGTTTGTTTGGGGACGCTAAAAGGGGCGATGTCTCGGCATTGGAGGTGGCTGTGCACGGCTGAAGACAGGGGACCGCAGCTGTGGTGTGTTCTGATCTGATCTGCCTGCTCACTGTTGGTTAATATGCCGTCGCTGTGCGTGCAGGGTGTCCTCATACGTGCCGCTGCGCACGTGGCGCCGTGCAGCGGAGCGTCTAGCAGCCAACGGCACACACCACGCCTCAGGTCGGCTCATATGGGGAGGCGTGAAGGAGTTTGCAGATGGCAGCTTGGGAAGCAGCACTGCTGTCTTCTGGAGGCCGTATGCTGATGACCCGTACGGTTCGAACACTGGCACGCGCTTGATTGAGCAGGGTGATCTGCAGCAGCTGGTGCAGGGGGCTGCTGGTGCGGGGCTGCAGGTAGCTGTTCACGCAATTGGAGATAGGGCAGTAGATGAGGTGTTAGAAGTGTTTGAGCAGTTAGAAGAATGCAGGGAGGGGGAGCTAGACCTCCAGCAGCAGCAGCAGCAGCGGAAGTGTATGCAGCACCGTGTAGAGCACGTGCAGCACATTTCCAGCTCTGTCACAGCAGCAAAGCTAGCAGTGCTGGGACTACACGCAGTGCCGAACCCGCAGCATCTCATCAGCGACAGAGCTATGCTGGTTCGCAAGTTGGGACATGAGAGAGCAGGCCCTGGGCGCAGCCATGCGTACCGCACGCTTGCGACTATGGGAGTGAGTATGGGCTTTGCATCGGATTGGCCAGTGGTTGAGGTCGACCCATTTGCCAGCGTGTATGCGTCGGTGTTCCGCAAAGCACCACCAGCATGCACGGGACAATCAGCGCATAACCGCGACAGCAGCAGCAGCACAGTAAGTAGCGGTGACGATGGCAGTGAAGCGTCACAGCCTCGGCCGCCGCCTATGCCAGAAGAGCAGCCGTGGGCAGCTGAGGAGTCCATGCCGTTGGAGGTGGCACTGCAGCTGCACACAGCTACTGCAGCCACAATAGCGCGGCTAGATCAGTGGGCTGGGCAGCTGCGGCCGGGCCTGCGTGGCGACTTTGTTGTGTTGGATCAGTCGCCGCTTGAAGGCATGGACGAGTATGGGGCAGGCGGCTTTGGGGCAGGCTTGCCACAGGTGGTGAAGACCTATGTTGATGGCAGATGTGTGTTTGGTTGTGACGGTGGTGATGCGGCTGGCAGCGGGCTCGCTGCGGTTGAAGACAGTAGATGACTGACTATCATGTTCGGTCACTGTAGAACAACCACTGGTTGTCTAGGCTAGAGAGATCTGTGAAGTGAACGTTTTAGGCGGATCCTGGACTCCAGGTAAAAGCAAACATCATACCTTCATGCAAGGTTTTGTTTCTGATGATATTTGGGGTAGTAGGGGGGTGTGCCGAGTGATATCTAGGAGCATTGCTGAGTATCTTGTCCAAGCTTGGGATGTGCGTAATAATTGCAAACACAATGGAGCAGTGCTCCCTCTTTCTTCCGCTCCTGAGGGGCGCGGGGCCGATGGCGTTGATGCTATGGCTTAATGGGTAACATGATGATGATGATGATGACCTTCATGCAATGCTTGACCAGGAGCGCCCGCTCAAGCTTCCCTGGTACTCCAAGTGGCCTGTCCATGCAGGCAAGCCGTCCAGCATGCAGGCATCACCCCTACAAAACCCCTACAGTTAGCAACTGTTAGCAACAACGCAAGCCAAGCAACCATATATGTCAATCGTGCGATGGTGTACCCTTTAGCTGGGGCAAGCTGTGCATGCCAGCCAAAGGCCATATAAGCTGTCTGGTACCTGACTCTCAATGCATAGCTGTGCTGCTGACATGAGCGCACAACTTCCATACAATACATCATCTAAATTAAGCAGCACCCAAAATGGGAGGCTGTGTAGAATCCTAAGGGGCTGCACCTCTGCGGCCTAGACTGCCAGTGCCGCCAGCCTTTGTTATGCACATGAAGTGGTGCGATGGGCTTTCAATCAGAGGGGTGTGTTTGTACGCCTTCCTTTTGAAAGTTGATCTAGCGCACCCATCTAGTGCATAGCCCAGCGGTGCATGTGGGCATCAGTAAGCCGTTTGAGTGCCATAAGCCACAGATCTTTTGAGACTGCAGCACCCAGTCAAGCCGCCGTCAGCGCACAAGCACACTGCCACACACTGCGACACACTGCAACATCCAGTAGTGCGTCTACTGTGTTGGCAGTAACTCAAAGGCACCTTCGGTGCTGACGGGATTATGTGACACTCTGCTGTGCCGGCAAGCAACACAACCACCAACTGCTGCACCAGAATAAACCTTGGAGCATGCAGCCCTCTGAACTGATCTGTATCCTGCAACTGCAGGTCAAGCTCAGAGGCAGTGGTAAGAGTACAACAGAACAACCGACAGCAGGTGAGAGATAGCAACAGCTGCGGTCCAAGCCAATGAACGAACTGTGCAGGGTGATGGTGCACGAATGCGAGCAGAGCAAGACATGTAACGCAGCACTTCATCATGAGCAAATCATGCGGCAACAGTCAAAGACAGATGCACATTTAAAAACCTACACACCGGCAGCGGGCAGATTCACCCGGGGCCGAGTGTGTGTACTGTATGCACAGTGCGTGTCTGCAACGACATGTGCAGCTTACACATATAACCAGAGCATACTTGTGGCTCATGGAAATCACAAAGAACTTTTCCATATGCATGTATTTCACAGCGTCACACGTCCACATCCACAGCCACACTCCACTCACGCCAGCCTTTCATGTTAGGCTGTTGAGCAGTACAAAAATATACACACCTGGCATCACATGATGTGACGAATACGCGGCAGGTGGCAAAACATTCACATGCCCCCGAAACAAGCACTGCTGCAGTTGAGGCAGCAGTGATACAACAGCTCAGCCGGCCTGTCGGCAGAGATTATGTCACCAGGAACTCTGATGTTCTTTTTTTCCATATGTACTTCACAGAATCACACATCCACAGCAACACTCCAGCCATGCCAACCTTTCATGTTAGGCTGTTGAGCAATGACACATCGACAGACGTGGCAACGCATCCACACGCCCCCAAAGCAAGCACTGCTGCAGTTGAGGCAGCAGTGACAACTGGCAGCAGGCATGTCCTGCATGTGTTATGACGGGCACGCAAGCGCCAGCCTGGTGTTCTGACAGAGCTCTGATTCTTTGCTTTCATACATACAAGCAGTGCAACCAGCAAACACACTGCTGCTTCCAACTCAGCATGAAACACATACTCAGCATAATGCTACCCCACACCGACAGCTGAAACAGCAAAGCAGCTGCCAGCACCAGAGATTATGGTGCCGGCTCAAGCGCTGCTGATTATAACACATTATAACACACCACATCATGCTCTGCAGCAAAAGTATGTTGTGATAGCAAGTTCTTGCAGACTACAGGACCCCAGGTACCCCGCCAAAGCCAACTGCTGGACTTCAAACAATATCAGTGTGAACATTCTAGCAACCCAGGCAGCGGCGTTTGCAAGCAAGAGCCGTGCCTGAACAGTAGCTGTTTCTGTCATGGCAATCGGAGAGGGAGGTCTGGTGACACAACATCACCAGCAGACACCCACATGCGTTTGTAAACCCACATACGCGCACAGCATGATTCAGGCAGCTGACACCAGAGCTACACGCTGCCAGCATGCACATAACAATCAACCACATCCAGGCGAATCTGAAAACGCGGATACAACAGCTCAGCCGGCCTGGCAGCAACAATCCAGTGCTGCATGAACATGGAAGGGGCACAACTGGCGCAGCAGCTGCTGCTGCTGCTGTTGCTGCATGGGAACACGTATAAGACCCACCAACCGATCTGTCGCACTTGGTGTCATGGCTTTCGTCGCTGCATGGGAACACGTATAAGACCCACCAACCAATCTGCCGCACTTGGTGTCATGGCTTTTGTTGCTGCATGGGAACACGTGTAAGACCCACCAACCGATCTGTCGCACTTGGTGTCATGGCTTTTGTTGTTGAAAGCCGCGCACGCAGCGCCTCATAACTACTGCAACAAGCCAGCAGCTCCTCCTGCAGCTGACGCTGCACCTGCAGCAGCAACCAAATGCAACATGAAGAACGGCAGCAGAGGCTTTAAGCCGAGCCGTGCAAGGCGCCACATAGCGGCTAGTCATAACTCAAAGCGCAGGCTCAACACACATAACTCGCAGAAATCAACGCAGCATGCAGTTGCACAAGCTCTGCTGCGCCTTATTACACCTACTGACTAGCTAGTACGCAATGTCCGCCAGCCAGATACAGCATGCAGGCGCACGCAAACCAAGCTGCTGCTGCTGTTGTCGCTGCCTTGAACCAGCAATCACCGTTTGAACATCTGCCAGCTGTCGCATCTTCTCCTTCACCTCACACATCCGCGCCTGGCTCACAGGGCCCTGCCCCCCCAGCAACGACCCGCTGCCAACATACGGCTGGTCATCGTAGCCGTTGACAGGCCCCAGCTCCCTATACATCGCCAAGCAAGGCTCGCTGTGCTGCAGGTGGTGCTGCTGCAGCGGCTGCCCTGCAGCATCAAGCCCCAGCGCTGCCAGCTGGCTTGCTGAGTCACCGATTGCCGCTGCCATCTGCAGCTGCAGCAGACCACCTCCCAGAGCTGGAGCTGATCCTGACAGCTGCAGCGAAGCATGTGTCTCGCCAGCTGCTGATAAGCTAGGGATCTGCATGCATGCCATGCCAGCAACGTCGCTGTAGGCATCAAAGCCGCCCCCACTACCGTGTGCCCCTGGCATTGCTGCAGCTGAGAACGCAGACACCTGCCCCACAGCAGCGCTAGCGACTGCTCCGTCAAATGGGGTGCCAGAGTCTGACTCAAGTTGCTTGCGCAGCTGCAGCAGCTGCTGGCTGTCCTGGCACCCACTGAGTGATGCACCTGGAAGCAGCGCACTGTGCTGGACTAACTGATGCTGCTGCTGCTGTTCCTGCAAGCACGCAGTCATACTGCCGCTAAAGCTGCCACAGCTGCTGCGCATGCTTCGCGGCATGGTGGGCAGCTGCCCCGGCCCCCAGAACTTTGGCTGTGCTTCGCCACCTGTCATCATCGTTGCAAGCGCAGCTGCACGCGCGGCCCTGCTGCTGGCGCCACTGCTGCCGCATCCACCCATGCTCTGGCCTTCGTCGTATGAGCCTCCCCAGGGACCTGCAGCAGCGCCTGGCATGTCGGAATGGCCGTAACCGTGCTGCATGTGGTGGCTGCTGCTTGCAGGAATGGGGACAGAAGCTGCAGGTTCCGCTGGCGCAGGCGCGATCACCTCCCATGTGCTGCTGTCCGCTGCAGCAGCTGCTGGCCTGCTGCGAGGAGGAGGAGGCACCGGCTGCATCGCGCCTGCAACAGCATTCATGGCACTGCTGCTGCTCCAGCTGATGCTGCGAGCGTCCTGGCGTGGTGGTGGTGGCACCGGGGGGGCCTGCTGCATGTGCTGCTGCAACTGCTGATGCTGCAGCAGCATCTGCATCATGCGAGCCCTGGAGCGGGGTGGCTGGCTAGAGCTGCTGCCGGCAACAGTGCCTGCGTGGTTGATGCTCCAGCCACCAACTTCTGGTGCTGCTGCAAGGTGCTCACTCCAGCTGCTGCTGTGCTCCTCCAGTGCAACCCTGCTCAGCTGCATCGTGCCGCTGTGCGCCTGGAAACCTGACATGCTGCTCGCTTTGGAGCATACCGTGCCTGCTGTTGGAGATGACACAGGCGTGAGGTTGGGCAGGGCGTGAGAGGCTGAGGAGCTGGGAGCGTTCTCGATCAGCACGTGGGCCACCTGGCTGCCTGAGGCCACGAGTGCTGGTGGTAGCGGGTCAAACGAAGCTTCCGATCCACCCTCACTGGCTGCAGCAGCCCACTTCACGGGTCGAGAGACAGACACTCGGGGCAGGAACACGCCAGTGCCACTGCCTTTCTTCGTGACATCTGAAGCGCCTGGAGAACTCATATCTGGCGTAACTTTACTCTATATCAGAGTTGCTACAGTACTGTGGGTGGAAAGGGACCAGGTTGTCGATCTATTTGAGCGAATCTAGTTCTTTCTATGTTTCATTGCAGTCAAATTGCTCACCCTGCGAACAGCTTCTTGTGCGGCAGCAGCTGCGGAGATCGGAAAGAATCCTCCACACGTTGGCAGATCACGAGTGGCTCATACAAATCTCGTGGCTCTTTGTATAAGACTCGCACGTACTCCAGGTATGAAATGGAAATGCTTTTCAGAACAAACTTGACATGCTCTGCCATTCGCAGCAGCTTCAATGGTAGGTGCTAAGGTGCTAAGGTGCTAAGGGCCCTTAGCAATCGTTGGCGCTGCTAAGGGTCTGCAAGCACTCAAGCGCGCGTACCTACATGACGTTGGTGCCGTTTATATCACATTAGCCTGCACGAACTGCGTCTGGCTGTCCCAGAACGCGCAGTAACCGGGGCCTGTCATGATAAGGCTGAACACGGCGCGCCTATGTGGCGGTGACATCAGCCAGTTTCTGCTCTTTCGCAAACATCTGCTCTTTCGCAGCCGCATCACCACGATAAGTTATTATAAGCGTAGATAGCTGAAGTCGGCCCACCACAGCACACCGTCTGATACAGCCAATTGGCACTTGCAAGTGCCAAGTGCTGCTGCTTGCACACTGTGCTGAGCACGCCCCTGTTGGGCAGGCAAGCAGCAGCATGCTGGCAGTATGTGATGCACCGCACTTGAGACACTGGCAGCAGCTAGTACGCAAAACAAGCAGTGCACGTGACCGTCGTGCCATGCCATGCCTCAGTGAGGCTGCCGCAGGGCCACATGCCATCCAAGGTGCAACGTGCAAGGCTTGCATGATAGGCAGCCTTGAATTGCAGGGGTAGGATTTCACTGCATGCGTTTCTGCTAGGGTGATGCTACTTACATAGTAGAAGTTTTACATACGAAGCCAACTACCTTACATGTGAAAAGCAGCAGAAGCCTCTGGGGAAAAAACAAATCCTCACCTGTCTGTCAAACATAGCTAAAGACGTTGCCATCTGGAGCGGCAGCTGCAGGTACTGGTCGCCAGGCTGCCAGCAGAGGGGTTCAACAACAGCCCGGCTTTGAAAGGGCGTGCTCCCGGAGTTTGGCAAAAAAACAGCCAGTTGCAGGAGCATTTGTACTGATAACCTGATAAGTTGGCTGGTGTCAATGGTCGCATGCTTTCAGCAAGACGTGCTGATAAGTTGGCTGGTGTCCATGGTGGCATGCTTTCAGCAAGACGTGCTGACATGTGAACACCTGGCAGGCTAAACTGCCAGTGTTTGCGGCAAGCAGTCTGATGTTGGCGACAGT
This sequence comes from Tetradesmus lagerheimii, assembly GCA_902809745.2. Lineage (NCBI taxonomy): Eukaryota > Viridiplantae > Chlorophyta > Chlorophyceae > Sphaeropleales > Scenedesmaceae > Tetradesmus > Tetradesmus lagerheimii. The sequence continues at coordinate 41,092 of CADDIJ020002975.1, forward strand.
CGGCTCTTCCTGCTGCTGAATACATGGACGCAAACTATTGTATAAAATACATTTCAGTTGTTGATTTGCTTTTAGCTGGTTGCAGGTGGCATTATATTGAGTTGTCAACATGTCGAGCTGTCAGCCTGGCGCTGGCAGCAGCTGCACTACGGCACATGTGCCCCCGCCAGCGAACAGAAGTCCACCAAAGTTACATCAATTACGCCTTACAGCATGTAGTCAACATTAAATAACACTATTCAAGCAAGGGCTCTATAGGCCGCGCTGTTCAGCTCCCCTCCAGGAGATGACAGCCCAGGTGACATGTCAAAATGTCAAAAGGCTGCGAACGGTGTATGCTCAAGAAGTGCCGCACTACTGCGATCGCATGCTCTGATTGTTGTAATCTGGTGTAAGCTGTTGTTCTAGCCTTGCTTTGTCGTTTGACACCTTCGCTTCTGCTTGCTCGCGCTCACGCTACCACTCTTGCAGCTCTAGCAACCGCTTTTGTTTTGTTGTCACGATCTGGTTTCAGCTGCGCATTTCAGCCTGTGCATCCCTTGAGCAGCAGGAGGCAGTAGCGCCAGCAGCAGCAGCAGCCATGACAAAGAAGAAAAAGGAAAAGCAGAAGCTGCCTGAGCCGCTGGAAACGCAACGGAACTATGTACTGTGCGGCCCGATCGTTAATACGCACGTGAGTTATAGGCCAGCAATGGCAGATGCCTGCCGTCAGGCTGCTGTGTTGGCAGCAGGCATCCTGCCAGGAAGACCTCAGCACGTAGGCACAGACACAGCCATCATGTAACAGAGAGCTATACATGTTAGTGCCACTTGTCGCCATCTTCACTGTATTGTAGCCCAGGGCTGCAGCACTAGTTGCAATGCCCTGGTTGCTGCAGCTGCATCATGAGCTGGCGTGGTATCACCCTGCTATCATTTGCTGTAGGCTATTTGCCTGCACCTCAAGTTTGCAGCACGGACCGCAGCTACCTGCAGCTCGAGACATATGTCTTGTGGCAGAACCCCCCGCCCTGCAGCTGCAGCCATTCAACCTGACATGCTGCGGGCTATGTGTAACACTTATTATTGTGTTGCGCTGCTGCAGACCAACACTGCCACCTCAGCCAGCATGTACATGCCCATGGGCCTGGACAACGCATGGGACTTTGACGACTGGACCGGCCACTTCGACATACAGGTGAGCCGCTGCATGCGGTTTCAAGAGTGGCAGGGGGCTGCGGCAGCGGTGCTGTTAGATGTTGGAAGCGGCGGCAGCAGCAGCAGGGCCCGCAAGTGGATCTGTGATGCAACCAACATGTCGGCATCTGTCTGGTCTGGCACGGTAGCGACATACAGGCAGCACCACATCATATGCCGCAGTGTCTTCACACAACTTCCCTTGTACATGCGCTGCCTGCTGCAACAGGTGCAGGAGCTGTCGCCGGAGCGCCTAGTGTTTGACATGATCGGAGTAGACCCTGCAGTCGCCAACGCGCTGCGTCGCATCTTGATCAGCGAAGTGCCTACGGTGGCGATTGAGCATGTGTTCATCGTCAACAACACATCCATCATCCAGGTGAGCAGCAGCTGTTGGGCAAATTGGTATGCAGGTGCATGGTCCAGCACGCAGCTGTAGGGCGTGCATGTGTCTGTGCAAGAGGTTGCCTTGTTAGCGCACATCGCTGCACCCTTCTGGTTGCAAAAGTTGGGTGGTTGCGTGCAGGTTGGCATTGTGGGTTGCCAACGTTACGCCCTTTCACCATCATGGACATCTGGCAGCCTTGATCCAGTCCGAAACGAACCATGCCAGACGTTTGCAGCCCACCCTGCAGGGTGCGGTGCTGTTGCACAGGCGTGGCTTGGTGCCCCTCGCAGTGATGCCGTCCCTCTCCCCCCCACTCAAGCTCTTCACAGCTGCTACTTGCGTTTGCACTGCTTCGTGCACTGCTGCGTGCAGGATGAGGTGTTGTCGCACAGGCTTGGCTTAGTGCCACTAGCAGTAGACCCCAACGCGCTAGCGTGGCGCTCAGGGGAGGATGCAGCGGGCGAGGCCAACACTGTGGTGTTCAAGCTGGCAGTGCGCTGCAGCAGGGCAGCAGACGGCAGCATGGTCAATGACAAGGGTGAGACCCAGGCCTGAATGCATCTACCTCTGTTATGTTTACATTGTTACGTTATGTTGAATGACAGGTTTTTTTGTGTCTGTTGGGTTTGGCACTCAAACTGTGCGCTTGCTGCCAGTGCGTGTGTTTGTATGCACTCATGCTGATTGATCCGCACACATTTGCGCTGGCATGTGTGCTTCAATCTCCTGCGTATAATTGTACTGATGATAGTGCTGTTGTCCTGTTGCTTTGATGTCTTGCAGTGTACTCGCGTGACCTGCTGTGGCAGCCTACAGGCAGCGAGCTGCCTGATGAAACCGGCTGCAGGTGAGCTGGGGGTGCGAGGTGTTCATCATCAGCATTATATTACTATGGTGATCAACGCCATGGTGATCGGAGCCGTTGTGCACACTGCCATGCAGACACAGCAGCAGCAGCAGCAGCAACAGCAGTAGCAGTTGTGGTTACATTCAACACATGTTGCTGGCAGTGAGCTGCTGGATGAAACCGGCTGCAGGTGAGCTGGTGGTGGGAGGTGTTGTGCACACTGCCATGCAGACGCAGCAGCAGCAGCAGCAGCAATTGCGGTTACGGTTATACATGCTGCTGGCAGCGAGCTGCCTGATGAAACCGGCTGCAGGTGAGCTGCTGATGGGAGGCCTTGCGCCAAAATTGCAGACACAGCAGCAGCAGCAGCAGCAGCAGCAGCAGCAATTGTGGTTACATGCTGCACATGTTGCTGGCAGCGAGCTGGCCGACGAAACCGGCTGCAGGTGAGCTGCTGATGGGAGGCGTCGTGCACAGTGCCATGCAGTCACAGCAGCAGCAGCAGCAGCAGTTGCGGTTACATTGAACACATGTTGCTGGCAGGCGAGCTGACTGATGAACAGGATGCAGGTGAGCTGCTGATGGGGAGGCGTTGTGCACACTGCCATGCAGACACACACAGCAGCAGCAGCAGCACTTGCGGTTACGAAACCGGCTGCAGGTGAGCTTGCTGATGGGGAGGCGTTGTGCACACTGTCATGCAGACACAGCAGCAGCAGCAGCAATTGTGGTCACATTCAACACATGTCGCTGGCAGTGAGGTGCCTGATGAAACCGGCTGCAGGTGAGCTGCTGATGGGAGGCGTCGTGCACACTGCCATGCAGACACCGCAGCAGCAGCAGCAGCAGCAGCTGTGGTTGTACTCAACACATGTTGCTGGCAGCAAGGTGCCAGATGAAACCGGCTGCAGGTATTGCTCGCTTCAAGGCAGCAAACTAGGTTTGCCAGATGAGGCCCAGCAGCAGCAGACAACGCAGACGTTGTTGCAGATGCAGCGTCAGGAGCAAATGTTGTTTATTGGCTGGCGTTGCACGCTCGTCTTCACGTTGCCTCTTTGTCTTCACGTCGCCTCTTTGATGCATTGTTGAATTGTGTACGTTGACTTCAAATGTAACCTAGTATTCTCAACCGCCTGCATTGGCAGCCGTACGGCTCTTGAATGCCGTGCTGAGCTATGCAACTCAGGCTACAGCATTCACGGGTGCAGCGGGGCTGCGGCTGCTGCTGTACCTCCTGGGCCCATCATGCATGCGGCTGCACCAGCTGCATGTTGTGTTTGACCTCAGGGCACATACTGCACATACACTTGCAAGTGAGGACACTTGTAAGTTTTCGTTCTGATTCTGTTGCATTTCCTCAACTGCACTTGGACTGCTCCTACTACGTCTGCCTCTTATGCTGTTGGGCACTGTCGATTGCGCTGCAGGTTTGGCCGCAGCCAAGAAGGCATGTTTGTGTCACCGCCGCGGGATGTGGAGCAGAACATACTGCTGGCAAAGCTGCGGCCTGGTCAGGTGGGCCCACACACGCGTGTTGGCAATGCCCTGGCATGCTTTGCAGTGTAAATGCATGCATTGTATGCTGCTTTTTTGTCGGGATTAGTTACTGTGCCACCACTTTGGTCTCATATCCGCTGCCTAGTTCACGTGCATACCCTGGAAGCAGCACTTGCCTCCGCAGCTGATAAGCTTTTGCCTGCTGCTGCTGCCCTCTCGCATCCCCCTGCAGTGCATAGAGCTAGAAGCACACGCAGTCAAGGGTGTCGGCCGCGAGCATGCCAAGTGGTCGCCAGTGGCCACAGCTTGGTACCGGTTGCATCCTGAAGTTGTGCTGCTGCAGCCGGTGTCAGGGGCAGATGCTGAAGAGCTTGCAGCAGCAGTGCCTGGCTTGTTCAGCGTGCAGGGTGGGCAGCTGGTGGTAGGGCAGGCACGGCAACACGAGGACAAGCTAGAGCGGGTGAGTCCGCTCTCGTGTGGATTTTGTTAGTGTGGCTTGCTGGGTGCCGCTGCGTGTAGGGTGGGGTTGTGCTTTTGCGCGCGGGGCGGGGGGGTATATGTGTAGTCGGATTGGCGTGTGTATCGTGTCTGGTTGCAGCGTGTATGGCTGGGTGCGTCAGGTGCAGATGCTGATGGGCTGGCAGCAGCAGTGCCTGGCCTGTTCAGTGTGCAGGGTGGGGAGCTGGTGGTAGGGGAGGCGCGGCAACATGAAGACAAGCTAGAGCGGGTGAGTTGGACACATTTGGGTACATGCTGTTGGTGGATCGCATGATCATGATGTGTACGTGCAGTTGTTGCTAGCGGCTGGAGTGGATTGTGCATCTGTGAGAGGTGGTGTGGTGGCAGTTGCGTGGCAGTTGTGCGTGCTTTGGGGTAGTGCCAATTGGGCCTCCAGTGTTTGAGTGTATTTTAGGCGCAACATTGGCCGATGATGCTTGCTAAACTAGATAGTAGATTGGTAGCGGGGCAACCTGCTGTGATCAAACACCCATTTGGGAAGCCCTGAGGCCTGTCGCGCAAACGCATGTTGGTGGCAGTCACTGCACACGTGGCATATGGTGTGTCTCGGGCAGCTGTTGTGTGCCGCTGTTTGTGGCTGCGGTGAAATCGCTCGTCCCCTGCAGCTGTGCGTATGGCCCACTGCATGTTGTGAAGCAAATTGATATGTATGTGTCAGGGGACAGGTCACAGGGGGCGCCATCAAGCAGCGTTCACACCAAGCATCTCATCCCAACCAACGCATGGTTGTATCTCACTCTACGCATGTATGTTGTGCTGTGGTGCTGTTCCAACCAGGTGCGCAAGCGTAATCACATTGTCACTCAGCTATGCTATCGCTTCCTGAAGTGATAGACCGATGAGTGCTCAGAGCTCTGCTCTGACCTCAGCTGGGCAGGGCCCAAGAAGACAGTGAAGGTGGTTACAACAGTATGTTTGTGCGGTGGGCAACCAAAACTAGCAGTCGAGGCCTTTCCCAACCCAGAAAACACGAATAGCGTGACAAGAGGACTTTGTCTACAGGGCTCTTAGGACAAAGTCCTGATGTGCGGCTCGGCATGCCTTGATTACGTCCATGCTTTGTGGTTTGCAGGTGCGGCGCATACTGGAGCACAAGGGGTCGGGGACTCCATCCAGCTTTGACACTCTGCATGTGTCTCAACCAGCACATGTTTCTTCATGTAGCACCTTTTTTCTATATGCCACATGTGTATGTTTGCTGCTGCAGGTGTGGCGGCTGCTTTCCATCCAGCTCTGCACGTGTCTGAACAAGCACTTTTTTGTAATCATCTCATGTGTATGTTTGCTGCTGCAGGTGCGGCGGCTGCTGGAGCAGGACAAGTGGGCAGAGGCCATCCAGCTACGCAAGCGCAAGGACCACTTCATCTTCACCATAGAGAGCACGGGCTGCATACCTGCAGAGGAGCTGTTCAGGATGGCGCTCGACATACTAGCAGCAAAGTGCGACAAGCTGGCAGCACGGCTGTGAAGCAGCGACGGTTGTGTTTTGACGATGTTAGGTAGCAAAGTTGTTGGCGCCTTCTTGGCCGGTCTGTGGCTTCGCGACGTGGTAGGGCGCAGTGTGTACACAAGTCGTGCGCCACCTTGAAGGGTTATGTTTGCAGCGTTGCGTTGACTGTGCATCTGTACAGAAGTCACCTACTCGCAGCAAAGTGCGACTAGCTGGCTGTACGGCTGTGAAGCTGCGACGAGTTATGTTTCACAACGTTTAGGTAGCCAAGTTGTTGGCAGCTTCTTGGCTAGTCTGTGGCTTCCGCGGCACGGCAGGGCGCAGCGTGTTACCGTTTACAGGTCATGTGCCACATTGTAGGCTAATTGTTTCTGTGTCGCGCTGACTCTGCACCTGCACAGAAGTCACCGCAGCCAAAGTAGCTGCTAATTGGCGCACAGCAGTGGGCCGCAGCAGTTGGTTTGTCGCGAGATACGTTTTACGTGTGATGCAGCAGCAGCTGCTACGCCTGTGACTTTGCGCGTTTGAGCTTCCTGGCATGCAGCTTCAGCTTGATGCTGTTAGCTTTAGGCTGTGCTTGCTTGTGTGCCCCACGGGCACGCTGCCTGCTGGAGTTTGGGGCTTTGCTGCTGTGCCGACGACTTAAATTAAAAGCCTGTTGCAGGCTGCAACTTGCTGCTTGCTTTGCAGCCCCTGCAAGTGACTTTGCGGGTGTGGGCCTCTGAGAATGCATCGTGCGGCGTGCTGCTATGGCAGCATGTAGCAGCATCGCTGTACCTCTTCTCCGCTTCTACTGCCAGTAGAAGTAAGTTACAGTTTGCAGCACGATGGTGTGTGTATGGCTCAGCTGTGTTTGTGTGAGGCTTCGCGCCCTGTCATGGCTGGGGAACGTGTTTGGCCGGTTATAATTGAACCATGCTGCTGGCGCAGGCACACTTGGTTGCGGTGCAGATACATGCAAGCTTCAGGCTTGCACGCCAAACTAGTACACACGTGTCCCGTGCAATGCATGTTTGTCCGGAGCAGCTGCTGCTGCTGCTGCGCTGCACATATTTGTTGTCGGGCTCAACAGCACGTGCAGCGTGCATGCAACCACAGCGCTAGCTGTGCCAACTGGATGTAGTGTACGGTGCAGTAGCCCTGCATGCATCATTCCCTGCAATGCTGCCAGGGTTGCACTTTCAATTTGCTTCATCATGGTGGCTGATGTTGCGGCGCAGCACTGCTGCCCGGGGCTGGTGTGTCATCTTTGGTGGGTACAGCATGTCACACGCCAACGGTTGGCTGCAACAGCAGCCAGTTGTTGCACAGGATGCACTACAGTGCCTTGCATCACCACACTGGCCGTCTTGTTAGGGGGCTTGAGGGCTGGCATTGGCCATGGCTGAGGCGGACTCCACAGCTATGGCTATACTATCGTGGGCTATGGCCAGTGGCTTTGAAGCCAAGTCGGCTTTGTCAGCAACAATCATTGCATTCATAATGATGAATCAGTACTACGTATACATCCTGAGGATAATCTGATGTAACGGCGACGATCCGATCAGTCACTCAGTGATGCAGTGGCAACTTGCAAGTTGCAACGGCGGCTGTTGACCTGTCAAAGTAATAGCAGCACCCGACTGTGACTGCAACTTGCAGCAACTGAGTTGCCAACTTGCTTGCCATCCCCGAGACAAAAGTATGTGTTGCGCACTGCGCAGTCAGAAGTCCGGAACAGATGAGGGCAAGGTCACTGTCATTTCCGAAGGGCAAGGTCACTGTCATTTCCAAAGTCTTACAGGAACGGTTTTTTCTCAGCTGAGTGGAAGCGCCCTAGTGGTGCTGTTGCGGTGACACCTTGGCATAAGTATGTGCAGAGTTTGCTTTGCATGTATGGTGTGGATGTTGAGGCGGCGGCTGATCGAGCTAATGCGTGCAAGAATCACATCAACCGTCAGGTCAGGAAGCTGCATGCAGACAGAATTGTTTGTGAATCACTGCAGCACTCTACTTTGAGCCGTTACATCACGCATGTGCACCCTACACATGCTGATACCATGCGTTTAAAAAGGGCTAGGCCCTTTTTTGTGTTCTGGTGCGCCAACGCGTGGTATTGAGTTGCTGATGCGTGTTCGAATGGGCTGTCTTTGCGTGCATGAGCGTACCAGTCGTTATGGTGGCAGCAGAGCTGATTCTAACACAGCATGTCCTGCTTGTGGTCAGGGTGTTGAGTCTTTGTCACATCTGATGTTTGATTGTCCCTCTACTTCTGCTCAGAGGGATACTATGCTTGATGAAATTCTGTCTGTTTTGCGTGATGTTGCTGGCGGCGCTGAAAAATTGCGCAATGTGTTGTCGTTGACTGATGCATCCACTAAGTTGTTGCGTTTTGTTTCTGATGATATTTGGGGTAGTAGGGGGTGTGCCGAGTGATATCTAGGAGCATTGCTGAGTATCTTGTCCAAGCTTGGGATGTACGTAATAATTGCAAACACAATGGAGCAGTGCTCCCTCTTTCTTCCGCTCCTGAGGGGCGCGGGGCCGATGGCGTTGATGCTATGGCTTAATGGGTAACATGATGATGATGAGGAGGAACGGTTTGTGCAGGAACATCAGATAATTGCAAGTTACCTTGAGTGAACCAAGCCACCGCCCACAGGGAGCAGCGTGCAAGTGTCATATGCACGCAGAGATCTATGTCAAGAAAAAGTGACTAAGCCAGTCACCAGTGAGTGGTGGCAGGGCACGCAGCTGGTGCAGTCACTGTTTGTTTGACACAAACAGACTGAGCTGATTTCTAATTGAGTCCAACTTGAGCAATTGCTCGGTATGTATGCTGCAGACGCAGCGCTGGCAGGATAGCAGCAACATTGCTGCCAATACAATGACGGAACCCTCAAAAAGATGAAGGAAGTGCAACAAGGCAGCAGTGGCGGCACTGCTGCAATTTCTGCAGACTACAGCCTGCTGAAAAATTTAGCATCCGACAGCGAATAACGTTTCTTCATGACACACCACAAATACTTGACAAACTGCACAATTGGATGATAGAGACCATGTACTGGGACCTGGGACTGTGCTACCCACTACAAGAGTATGATCATCACAAGCCATGTGAGTCTGACCTCAAAAGTATGGAATCAATCATGTGGGCTAAGGGTGCACATACTAAAAGGAATGCCCGCCAAGCAAGACCAACCAATGCTACAACTCAAATCATACATGAGCACTGAAGGATGACTATAGATGCAGGAAGGATCACGCATACGAGCTATTGATTCTACTCGGACTTGAGCCACATGCAGCAAAGGGCTGCACTACCAAACTTTGCAATGAAAACAGCACACGCTGAACAGCCTGACTTGAAAGATTGATGCAGATCATGCACGCATCATGTACATACTGCATGTCATGCATCAGATGCTTCAAGGGTGCAGGTCGGAGTACAGCTTGGCACCCCTGACCTGGAACATGCTGATGGCTGCCTCCTCAAGCTCAGACTTGGTGAGGGTGCATGTGCCAGACTGCCACACATACACCTCGCACTCAGATGCAGCAGTGCATGCATCCTTGCACTTTGCCTCTGTGTCTGCAGCACCAGCAGCAGCAGGCATAGGCTCCAGTGCAGCGCCAACAGACTGGGTCAGGCCCCACACAGAGTAGTCATCACCATTGCCGATCTTGAAGCCAACAGTGTGGGTGGGGGTGGCGGCCTCGCTCAGCAGGCTGCACTTGCCGGTGCCATCACCAGCCTCGTTCACAATGAACTTGTACATGACGCAGGTGTCCAAGTCAGTGCAGGCAGATCCGCAGGTGGCGCCCGTGGTGGCGGCGTTGTCAGTCCAGGCAGCCTCGTCGGCCAGGTTGAACACGTCGTTGCGGGCATCAATCAGGGTGGAGTAGCACTGCTGGGACTGTGTGGCGCCCTTCCTGGAGGTGGAGCCAGCGGCACAGGCAGAGCAGTCATCGCCCACCTTGCCACCGCCAGAAGCAAAGAAGCCGTAGCCGCACTGGGCGCAGCCAGCACCGCCATAGCCAGGTGCGCAGACGGCACACTCAGCAGCCTCCACTGCCTCGTCCTCCTGGGTGGAGAAGCCGGTGCCGCAGGCAACACAGGTGGCGTTGGGTGCAACCTCAGTGCCGCCAGTGGAGTAGGTGCCCTTGTCGCAGGGAGCAGGGATGCCGTCAGCAGCCATGCTCCAGCCGGCCTGGACAACACACTGGGCCTCAGCAGTCCTGGCAGTGGCAACAGTGGTCCAGCCAGTGCCGCAGTGGTGGCAGGGAGAGCGGTTCTTGCCCTCGTTGAAGGTGCCTACTGGGCACTCCTGGGGGGTGGTGGAGGTGGTGCCCCATCCGGGCTTGACCAGGCAGGCAGACTCGGAGGTGTAGGTCTCACCATCGTTGAGGGTCCTGCTCTCCAGGGTGTCCATGGTGAACATATCGGCAGGGCAGGCGGTGCAACGGGCGTTGGCCACTGCAGCACGGTCCACGCTGTCACCGTAGGTGTTCTGCTTGCAGCGCTCTGCCACCATGGGGGACAGGGACGTCAGGCCCCAGCCAGCGGGCACCATGCAGGCATCCTTGGACACAGAGCCAGCCTCCTTGGTGATAAGGCCAGTGCCGCACTGCAGGTAGCAACAACAAACACCAGGCAGGTACTGGTTAGCAACTTGTGCAACAGAGCAATGGTAGCTAATTGCAGCAGTGACTGCCTAGGGTGCGGCATGTACAGGTGGCAGAAGCCGTAACGCCAAGCATGCAAATGGCATCAGCAGCGCTGTCGCAGGCAGTACAGTTTCCTCAGGTCACCTGCAGCAGGCCAAGCACTGCATGCACTTGATGACTGCTGCAGCGCATTTGCCTGCAAGCATCGCTGCCAGCCTCTGCAAGCCAACTCACCGCAACGCATAGGTTCCTGTTCCAGTCAGCCTTGTAGGAGCCGGCAGCGCAGGCAGTGATGGTGGAGGCACCGTCCTTCAGCTCATAGCCGGGTGGGGCCAGGCACAGGGCAACACCAGTGGCGCCAGTCTCCTTGGTCTTCCAGCCGTTGGGGCAGTCAGTGCAGGAAGTGACGGCAGCCTCCTGGTCCTGGAAGGTGTCCAGGGGGCACTTGATGGCCTCAGCGGCGTTGCTGGGGTTGATGTAGTAACCCTTGAGGGCCAGGGAGCATGTGTCTGCAGTCGTGCTGCCCTCAGCGGCGGTGGTGATGCCATCAGGGCAGGGGATGCAGTTGGTGTTGGAGTTGAGGCCGGTGGAGTAGGTGCCCTTCTGGCACAGCTTGCCGATGCCCTTGTCCAGGTAGGAGCCAGCAGGGGCCACTGCAGAGGCAGATGGATGCAGGCAGTCGACAGGCAACAGCAAGGTGTGTCAACATGCAATCGATTCGCACAGAGTTACATGCATGAGCAACAAGCATCAGACATGCAGCTAGCATGGCCATGGCTGGCTGCAATGCATGCACATACCACTACCGGCTGTTAATGGCGTCACACACTTTGTCCCTGCTACTGCCGCATCAGCAATGGCTGCTGTGAGCCAGGGCTCTTGCAATGGCAACAGGCGTGGCACGGCAGGGGAGTACTCACAGCACAGGGAAGCAGAGTCTGAGCCAGGAGCGGCGGTGGTCAGGCCTGCGCCACACTTCTGGCAGCCGGCAGTGTTGGAGCCCACGTTGTAGGTGGCAACATCGCACAGCACGCCGGTCAGGGACACCTTGCCGTCGCCGCCCTTGGTAGACACGCGGCCGTAGCCAGGCTTGGTGAAGCACTGTGCCTGGCTCTTGGCTCCAGCAAAGGTGGTCTCCAGTCCCTCAGGGCAGAGGGCCTCCGCATTGCTGGGGTTGACCGTGGCGTCACCACCCAGGCAGAACTTGCCGTGGGCGCAGGGCTTGCAGTCCTTGTTGGCATCCATGGCCAGGCCAGGGGCACAGTCTGCAGGGCACGGCAGAGAGCAGGCAGGGTACAGCAGTCAGAATATGCCAATGGGACAGTGGATGGTGTACTGCTGCCGGTGCAACTGCATTCCTGCACCAGCTCAAGTCACTGCAGTATGGCATACTAAACTGAATGTGCCATTGCGGTAGCACTGCGCACTTGCACATGACAGCGATTGAAGCAGGCACACATGGGGCAGCAGCTGCTGTTGCTATACACAGCAGGTATTACTCAAAGGCAATGCAGGCCTCCAACTCACCGCATGTCTTTGAGATGCCGTCACGACGCAGCCTGTAACCGCTCTCGCAGCTGGAGCACACCAGCTCACTGCGGCGGGTGCCTGGGATCCTCTGGTTGCGGCACTGGGAGCAGTGGGCGTCGATTCTGGTACAGTTGGGGGACTTGGCAGCCTGCAGGAGTTGGCGTCCCTGCTCATCTGTCTCCAGGTGCCACCTGGACGCCTGTGCTGAGGCAGCACACAGCAGCACAAGGGCTGCTGCGGCAAGAAGCTTGCGAGCCATTAAAACCGGATCGCTTTAAGTAGTTAGATGGTTCAAGAGCAGACGCTGTGTAGTCTTTTGATTAGTGTATGTTCAAGTGGCGGGACCGTTCTGTCAGTGGTGCGGGACCCGTCGATCAAACAATCACTATTGCAGCATACGTCAGCGATTAGATGATGAGCCAACGCCTCGTTCGCAGCTTATATGTCGGTCCGGGCTTGGTTCGTCGTGCTGCAAAGTGTGACGGACTGCAGACTGGCCAAAAGTGTGTCTTCGCAGCGAGCCTCTCATAGACTGCAACGGGGCAGTCATCGCAGCGAAACTCGCCATAACTTCGCACCCGCATTTGCACACTGATAAGCTGTTCCTGCACTCAGAATTATCGTTCAATGCTGGCGCTCCTGGCACCTCTATTGCTGCCAGGCGCCACAGAGCATGCTTCTCCTCGGGCACCTGCAGCATTAATCGAAGCACGCAACACGACACATGGCTTGAAATGATCGCTTTTGCCATCACATAGACACTTTTGAAAGCGCTGGTCGACAGCGAGGGAGCACCAGCGGTTCTGTGGTCAGTCTCATGGTGATGCCAGTTGTCCACCCCCAGGCTGCTGCAGCTGTTTGATCCTCTAGCATGAATGCATCAGAACCCCAGATTGCTGCAGCTCATGTCTGTGGTGGATTGTCCTGAATGCCCTCCAAGGTGCTCGATGAGCCACTTGACATTCCTGAACAGCAGATGTACAAAGCAGCAGCAAATAAACCCAGCAAAAAAGCAAGCACTGGCCTAAGAAGCATGCTCTGGAGAAAGAATGCTCTGCTAAGCATAGTCTGCAGAAAACATACCTTGCAGAAAGCATACTCAGCTGCTGCGCAGCATGCGTGTCGTGTGCAGCCTTGCATGAGGGGGTCAGGTGTCGCACTAGCAACAGCTGAACTGTAGTAAAAGTAATAGCAGCACCAAGCAGCAAGGCATGCAGTAGTATATCGCTGACGTGACCGTCGAGTTGAACTCAGTACAGTGACTGTACCGCGCCACTGGTTGTGGTGCTGAACACCTAGAAAGCAGCAGACCTTGCGCGTGAGCGAAGCACGGCAAGAGGCGTCAGGGCTCAGGAGGCCCTACAGTTGACAACCAGCAGCGGGTAACAGTGAGTCAAGCCAGCCTTGCTTGCATGCGTCTGCAGCCTGACATGCAGGGGCAGGGTGACTCTGCAACAGTGCTGCCAAATTTTCACACTGCTGGGGCGCAGCAACATGGAAGATGCGCAGCTTGCACTTTACCTGCCAGGATCTGAGATCAGGATCCATTTGATTTGCTCAGTTACGTTGAGAATAGCGAACAGTCCAACTTGAAACAGGGCAGGCTGCCCTACCTGCAATGTTCCTGCGTGATTACATGAAGCAAGCGCAGCACATGACAGCGGCACGGGCCTCTCCAAAGCTGGCAACTTCAATCGGATTTGGCTGGTGCCCAGTCACTGGCCAGTGACTCATTCAACAAGTCGGCTGGTGCAAACTAGTCAACGCTGGCCCTGAAGCAGTGCCACTGCCGGCCTTGCCGCAGCTCTTAAGCATCCCACAGCAAGCCAACTTGACTTGAAGTAAGGTGCTGAACAGCGAGCAACACATTGATGACTGTCATTGGCTCCCTCAACGGGCGAGGTCACCCATCCAACTTTTAAAATAATTTGATGGTGACCGTCACTGGCGTATTTGGACCGCCCAAATTCCTGATGAATGCTGCTGTTTGCGCCAGCAGGTGGTGCCATGTGTACACGTAGCGCCGCTTGCTATGACAGCCTCTGCAGAGCTGCAGCTGCAGGCAGGATTGAAGCAGCACTGCTGGCAGCAGTGCAGGACAAGGCTGAGCCCGCTTTGTAGCCGCTACCATACTGTACTGTCAAGTGAACCTTGTTATGCTCCAGATGACAGCAACATCATACCTCAATTGCAAGCCTTGAATGCTTGACCAGCAGGACCCGCGCAGACCATGCCAGGCTGGTACTCCGAGCGGGCTGTCAATGCAGGCAAGCCGTCCAGCATGTAGGCATCACCGTCAGATACGCACCTGTAACGCAAAGAGCTTACAGCCCAGCGGAATTGTCAACAACAGCAACTGTACTGTACCGTACTGTGACAGCTGCTGACAGCCTGCTGCAGCAGGCTGCTGGCAGCAGTGCAGGACAAATTTGTCTTTAAGATCAGGCACGGGGTTTGTGCAACCCTGCCAAGGTGTGACTGCCACCCTTGAGGCTGCAGCCCTTCAGTTGCATATGCTAGTTCAGCTATGCGGCACTTGCAACTGCACTTGCCCTTGCACTAGTACTGCGATCGCGAGCATGATGAAGATGGCAGATCCATGGACCCCTGGCCAGGGGCCTGGATACTGGGCGCATGTCAGCGATACAAAGGTGAATTGCGACTAAGGTGATGGCTGAGGCGCTAGGGCTTCTGGTGAGAAGTACTTGCCAGAAGTAGAGCAGGAAGCAAGCAGGTCACCCCGGCCCGGTGCTACGCTGACCGTCAGCTTGCGCTAGGCAGTGTCCAACTTGCTTGCGACCTCCTTAACATATGAGACTTGCATGAGTACACTTCTTGGTTTGAAGTAATCTGACAAAGTTGCGATGCCGATGCGAAGGTGAGACCCTGGCAATCCTCTCACCAGCCCGTACTGCACCAATCACAGGTGGCAGCCGATGGTTGCTTTGACGTTTGACTTGCGTTTATGCATGGTGATGAACTTCTTGGAACGCTTCTAGTTGTTGGTGATGGCCGCAGACGCCGCTTGTTATTTACTGCCTCACGAGTGAACACGAGGGCAGTAGGGCCTACCGACTGCTCTTGTACCGGCCCCGACACTTGTACTCGACATTCCTAACAATATCGTGCAGATATCTGCGTGATTGATCGCAGCCCGCTTGCACCACTTTTGCTCACACTACAATAGAAGCTCCTACTCTCGCACGCTTTCGCGATGTCGGGTTCCGAGTGTCCAAGCGTTGCTGAAGGAATAGCTTTGACAATAGCAAGCAATGGTGGTCGGGGGCCAAGGTTGCCTGTGCCTGTACTTGCAGCAGCAGCATACAGCACTGCTGGCAGAGGTTTGCTGAAGCGAGGCTTGAAGGCATGGGGCCTCAGCGCGGGTACCAACTGGGGAGTCAGTGCTGCAGTTCTGGCAGCTGGTGCCGTGAACGTGGCTGTGCTTGGATACATCGCACACAAGCTGTACAGGAGCTGTGTCGTGCAACTGGAGACATATCAGCAGTTGCGTTGCAGCCATGAGAGGTGTTGGCAGTTGGCTACACAGGTAAGCACAAACAGCGTTCAACAGCTTGTTATGGTGGGCACACAGCCGCATGCGAGCACATGCGAGTGCTGGTTGACCAGCCATGCTGAGTCAGTACTGCTTCCTTGATGCATTAGCCACAGGCGCCCTGCAGCCACACATGAACCTGTGCACAGTTCAGCACCACTCAGTTCACTTGCATCATCATGCGTCACATCCTGCATCCCTCACCACACGTTCGTGCGGTCAGTGCAGCTCTGGCGGTGCGGCTGCAAGCGCTCTCTTCACCTTTCTTCAGTACAAACACTTCACCTTTCTCATCGACATGCGTAACACTGTCAGTGCTTCTCTGAATCCATGTCCCGAAGCATCACGCCACCCCTCTTTGCATATCTAAATCTATCTGTGTGTTTCCTGCAGGGTGCTGAGGCTGCAGGGGTGGTGCCTGCCGACCTAGGCGAGCCAGATGAGCACGGAGTGCACACCCGCTACGGTGCAACAGGAGTCATGTTCTTCAGGCAGTGCCAGCACTGCGGCAGCGGCGGCATCACCAGCTGGGAGTTCAGCACAGACAGGGCCTTCTGGATCCCTGCATGCCACGTGAGTGATGGCAGCAGCAGCAGCATGCAGTGTGGATGGCAGCAGCAGCATGCAGTGTGGATGGCAGCAGCAGCAGCAGTGGTGTTTCGAACCGATAGCTGGCTGCGCTGCTGCCTGGAGGTGCTGTCGTGCCATGCAATGAACATTGAAGCCTGGACAGCAGCAGCTGCACCGCCAGCAGCAGCAGCAGTTGGCAGCATGGCTGGGTGTCTCGCATGCCCTACAACTTTGCCCAATTCTGCATTGCAGCTTGCCGTGCTAAAATTGGCCAAGCGGTTGCTGCTGGAGCGGTTGCTGCCAGCAACTGCAGCTGCACAAGTGCAAGCAGTGCTAGCGAGACGCCTCGCATGCACTGAAGCGCGCTGCATGTTGCTGCCTGTCTCCTGCTCCTGCAGGCTGACTCGCTGTGGTACGCTCCAGACGGCACGCCCAGCACAGCAGACACGCTGCAGCTGCAGTAGCAGTGCTAGTGAGACGCCCCGCATGCACTGAGCTGGCTGTGCTTTGCTGCATGTGTCGTCCTCCTGCAGGCTGACTCGCTGTGGTATGCGCCAGACGGCACACCCAGCACTGCAGATAAGCTGCTCATACAGCGGCTGGAGGTAGAGGCGCAGCTCGTGTCGCGCCAGGGCCGCGGCAGCGGCTTCAGCTGCGGGGGCGCTGCTGAGCTGCCCCCTCTGGACCTGTCTGCAGCTGCTGCTGGGGATGGTGGGGCTGTCAGCCAGGTGCCGGCTGCCTTCCTGTGCCCTATCAGCATGCAGGTGGGTTGCGTTGGGGTTTGCAAGTAGTAAAGATATCCTTGTGGTGAGATCATGGGGTATTTTCAGCTAGACTTGAAGGCAGGAATGAGCCTTGCAAGACTACCAGCAGGGGGATGATTTGGTGTTAATGACAGGGTACAGCTGCTGCAGTACTCGCGCGCCGCAGGTGTCGGCCAGGCAGGCACACTGGCACGCAGTAGCTGCTGCTGCTGCCTTGGTGGCTTAAATTCGCTTGGTTTCCTGCATGAACCTCGAGCCGGCAGCTGGCTGACTTTCCAACGCTGTGTTATTGACTGTCATGTCTGCAGATCATGACGCAGCCGGTGGTGACGCCCTCAGGTGGCTCCTTCAACAGGCCTGCACTGATGGAGTGGATCCGGCAGCACCACACAGACCCCGTGTCTGGCGCGCCACTGCGCAGCGACCAGGTGTTCCCCAACCTCGCAATGCGCGACTTAATCCATGAGTGGGCCAACAACGGCAGCGATACGGCACGTGGGCGACCGCAGGGCCGGGGCCGGCAGGCAGTTGACTCTGCCAGCATCAGCAGGTGCAGCAGCCCGCTCAAGGCCGGCCGCGAGGTGCTGCACACTGTGTGAGCTGTTTTGATGTTTGGCCGATGTTTGACCGATGTTTGACCAAAGTTTGACCGAAGAGGTTTTGATGAAAGAAGAGGGCGCTCAAGAAGAGGGTGACAGCTGCTGTTGCCTTGGTTTGTGACTAGGGTTTGGCGTGTTGCTGGGAGCGACGAGCGTGGTTCTAAATGCCAAGGTGGCGGCCGATCTGTTCAGGAGGAGTGTGATCACCCACTGCTGACTGTGCTGCTGCCGCAGCAGCCAGGCGCATGGGTGCATGCGTATGCTCATTGTGTTAGCACACATGCAAAGTACATGCTGTTGCATGGGACAGCAGCTGCATGTCGCCTGATGGGGGTGGATGCCTGCTGCTGTGTTTCATATCGCACCGTGTTTTCAGGTGTGTGCCCAGGGGGCTTGCCTGCTGCCTTCAATGAACATGTCAGCTGTGCAGTTGTGCAGGTGCCATGACACAGTCTGCTGCAGTGCGTATGCTGTGTGTGCTGGCTGCTTTGAGACGCTAATTGGGCTTGGGCCAAATGCCTAGCACTGTACTATAGTTGCTTCGTCTTCACCTGTATGGTTGTTGCTCGCACGTCGTGACCTGACAACAAAGCCATCCAGTTTGGGTATGTGCAACATGTATCTGGCTGTGGCGCTGGTGGTTATGCAGTCTGGTCTGCGCGCTTCGCATGTTTTGTGGCTTACTAAGCGGCTCCATGCATGCATTGCTGTGGCCAAGCTGTGTTACACACAGAGTGTCACGCACCATACCCGGCTCGTATGTGCCCAGGACATACTAATGACTGCGTGCTGTACTAGCGCAAACACACTTGCATACACCCTGGTGTTGTTTACTAGTACACACATGAATGAGTGTGGGTTGGTGGGGGAGCAAGGTGCCAGTGCGCGTGTTGCTTTTAGGTAGGTGGGTGTGTTTCTTCATACTGATTGACTAGACTAGACAGGCTGCTTGCGCACATGGAGCACTGAATTTTGGTGGGAGCGTGGAAGTTGCAGGATGCTGTTAATGTTCGTCAACTTGACTAGGCTTTGTGCATGCGCTTGACAACGATGCTGGTGTTTGTGTGCACGAGGTGGTTCAGGGTGCGTCCTCTGCTTGTCTGGTGTCACTGCCCGTTGTGCCTGTTCTGTGCCGGTTCTGTGGCATCTCTCCATGCACAGCAGTGGGTTGAGATGTGCACCGTGTGCAAGAGGCGCATTTGGGCAAAGTGTGGAGGTAAGCCATCCTTGCTGCGACTCTGCTTGGGAGGTGTGTCTGCTCTGCATATCTGTAGCTGCAGTGCAGTGATGTCGACATGTGCATGGCGTGTGGCCGTCAGTGGTTACTTGCATCAGGTCTGCTGTCCACCAACGGCAAACCAGCAGGCAGGGAAGGCATATGCATCCATATCTTTCCACGTGATGCCACAGCATTGTACAGCCCTCCCATGCATGAACTGCAGCAGCTGGGCGTGCATGTGAGGTGGTGGCGCAGGCAGGTGATGCTGCTGCCGGCAAAGTTTGATATCTTGTGCAGCTCTGCTGTCTTGCTGATCTGTGCTGACACGGGGCGTACTATGATGTCTGGTGACGCTTGTACAGTCAAGCAGTTGTATTTGAGCTGCGTTTGATGCACAGTAGCAGTATGCCTGACAATCAGCTGCAGGCTGTCGCTCTCATGGATGTTGCTCTGTGTGTCTGTTTGTTTATCAGGCTGCTTCCAGGCCGATTGTGGGTTTGCCATTGTAATGCTAAGGGCAAACAGCCCATGCCGTGTATAACCAATCAGGCCTGCTGCTGGCTTTGCTGATGGCGTGTGTATATTTGTGCAGTGTCAGCAATGTTGCATACTAGTTGCTACTATTTTCTGTGGTGGCTGCGTGCTTCTGCTATGCAACATCATTGGCGTGCCTGTGCTTGCTTGATAGCACTTGATCTCGCCTATTTGATCACAGCTACGAACTGATGACGGCAGGACGACTGCCCAGCTGAACTGTCATGGCATTGTGTCGAACATTTGGCTGCCCTCAGCCTCAGTGTGTGATCGATTGAGCATATTTTGCATACCTGCTTACGGTGGTACACATTTGATGGCTTGCAGTTGACCAGTGCTTCTTGGCATGGTGATGGCATGGACCGTAGAGCATGTGCCGCATACGGTACACTGTTCCTTTTACTATAGCAGCACACAGCATGTGGCCAGCGATTTGGCTTGCACATATGCGTTACGCACATGTTAGTACAGCTTCTGTTGTGGTCCTGCTGGTGACCGGCCTCTTGCAGCTGCCATGTGTTACATGCGCCGCTTTGCACCAGCAAGGAGTGTGGGTTGACTGCACCGAAGCTGTGATCACCCTGCTCCCTGCAGCAAGTTGTTGTGGCAAGGGAAGGCCTTGTGTGTGCTCGCAGATCTCTGCTGTTTGCATCTGTTCTGCTTTCAGTGCACTGTACACCATACAGCAATGCCGTGCAAATTGTGCACAGTGTGTGCATTGCAGTGTCTACATCTAGATGTTTGGAGTTCTATGCCACCGGTTCTGTTGGTGACTTGCTTACTGCTGCTGTTTGGTTGACATATGGCATGAATTGGCTGCCTGGATGTCACGCATCTTGACAGGCGATGCAGCGGCTGTTGTCTCTGGTTGCAGTGGGATCAGCGACCTGCTTGTACTGCACGGCGATATGTGCTGCTTGCAACCGACACGGAACATTGTGCGGCTGGTACATTGTGTTACACCACAGCAGTCACACAATGCCAGCGCGGAAGGTACCCAGTTTCTATTTGTGCGAAGTTCGCACATGCTCATCAGGTTATGCTTGTCCAACCCTTTGCTGGCAGCGGTGTGGCAAGGGTAGTTGTTGGTCAATTGTGAAAGGCGTATACGCCAGTAGTACTGCTTGAAGCTGCTCTGGCGTGAATGCAGCAGTGCTGCATGCAACATGTGCTGCAGCGGCTGAGCACGGCAACAGCATCCAGTGCACATGTTGCATGCAGCACTGCTGCATTCACGCCAGAGCAGCTTCAAGCAGTACTACTGGCGTATACGCCTTTCAGCTGATCCACCGGCACTCATGGTTGTCACATTGTGTCTTTGACGTTGCATGATGTTGGGCATGTTGGTATCATACCAGATGATGTTGCTGTATACTGGAGTGCTTGATGTTGCAGCTATTACCGATGGAGCCCCAGATTGAAGTGTAACCGAGTTACAGTCTCCCCACAATGTTTGTTCAAATAGACCAACCTGTGATGGGCGATGCGCAAGAAACCAGGATGCGTATGCACACGTTTTTTTGTACCACAAAAATCCAAGGCCACCCTGACGCTGTGCCTGCTGCTGCCAGCAAAAAACATTTTTCCAATGATTGGCATGCTGCTGTTGAACATTACCACAGCAGGCTTCTGCTGCATAACATTGCGCCACAGTGAAGCAGCTGAATGAGAGCGGGGCCGATGGCGTTGATGCTATGGCTTGATCTGGTAATTTGATGATGATGATGATGATGATGATGATGATGATGATGATGATGATGATGATGATGATGATGATGATGAAAGCAGCTGAAAAGAGAGGCAAATGCCCACTGAACAGGCCACAAAAAGAGGCCCTCTCTTGAAGAGCTGGAGCCTGTCCGCAAGTATGCAAAGCATGACTCATGGCACCTTCACCAGATGCCCAGTCCCGGCAATCACACCCATCATGATGCAGACACGATCCAGATGTGACAAAACAGTACACCCACGTGGCACATGACGTAACTAACACAAGCATGAACACCATGATATAGGCTGGTCTCTTGACAAAGTCTCTTGACAAAGTCTCTTGACAAAGTCTCTTGACAAAGTCTCTTGACAAAGAAAAATCGATAGTACAGTGCTGCTTATGGCAGCAAAAAACTGGTCAAGACATCTGTTGCACACTGTGTACAGCTGTCTAACACCTAAGGTACCATGGGGCTTGTTGACGCACCAACGACTTGTGATTCATGTATTGTTGCATGCCCAGCGCTACTGTATTGCGTAACAGTGCCAGGCAGCTGCATAACCACGCCCACCACCTAACGGCGCCCCAGCTGTAGCAGCAACACTTGGTGTCCTGCAAGCTACGTGCGCATCACCTTCCATCAAATTGCCATGAAGATGACCTTTGAAACGTTGCCGATCCAGGGCGGCAAATGCTTGCTGTGATTTATGTAATGCCTTATGCCGACATCCTGCAAACACACAACATTGAAAGAATGCAAACTGCTGTCAGCTTGTGTCGGGGCATGAGCACAGCCCAGTGGCACTGTTTGTCAACCAACCAGCCTGACGTTCAGAGGCGCGGGCCTCTGTAATCATGATTCATGCAGACCTTGGGAGCAAGCTGCTTGAACACAGTTTGGCATCACCATCACAAGCAACAAGTTGATCTTCATAGCGCCCGGCAGGCAGAGCACGCATGGCTGCATGCATGCAGCTCCCACCCATATCATTGAGCAGCTGAAGCTGCCAACAATCAGCAGGTGCTGCTTCATGCCGTACTCACCAGCAGCTTTCAGCAGACACATCCATTCCAGAGAACTTGACGGGCTTGGCTTTGGTGATAGCTGCCTTGGCCTCGGCTGCGGCTGCCTTGACGGTCCTGCAAGGACAGCAGCAAAATTTGGCGGGCAGTCGGTCAGGTCATGGCAAGCAGCAGGATGCGTCATGCGTTTCAAAACCTTATGATTTAAGTGCAGTGAATCATACACTATCTCCCATATAGTTCCACCATCAGGATTACACCGCTACCAGTGCCAGATGTACTTCCGACACGGGAACAGCTGCGTGACTACGGCACAGCACCATGTTTGACGAGGGGCCCCTGCTGTCTTAAAAAAGGCTTGATTCATCAGGAAAACACATAGATTAACAGCTGAACCTTGCTGCAGACCGTTCAGCTTCAAAGCGGCTGCTCTGCAGACTGCCCCTTACCTGACGATGGTGGGCTCGGCATTGCGCACGGCCTTGGCGACCTCAGATGCTGCCTTTCCAGACATGATGTAGTTTGAACGCTGAAAGGATGGAGAAGAGACCCAGAGGGTTGGTCAAACGTTGTGCTTTGAACTGGACTTGCAGCAAAGAAGGCAACGTGAGGTCTTGATTGTGTTTGACGGGACTCTGATGCTTGTTTTTATAGGTTCGCAAATTGCTGACAGCAGGTTAGGTCGCAGTGACGTGACAAGTGACACATGACTAATCCAACGACTTGCCTGGTACTTCCGCTCTACGCTGGCTCGAGGTCGCTGATCGTTCCTCACTGATGTGCAACAGTCAGCTCTAGATCTTGCATACAGCAGACTCACACCCGTTGCACGCACTATCATGCACTCTCACCTGCCACAGCAAACAGCTGCTGCTGCAAGCCCACATGCTGCTGCTGTAATCGGCCCTGGCCGTGTTGGCAGGGCATTGAGCAGGATGTCTTTGCCCGCAGCTCCATTGTACGGGCGTGAAAGTGTGCTACCACAGCATTTGCAGGTCTCTTGAGGTGCTACAGCAGCTACAACACGTCAAGCCCTAGTTCACCCGCATGCAGAATTGCTTCGGCTCCATTGCCGATGCACTGGGTTGATAATCAGCAAGAGGACATGCCAACATCACCTTGAGAGACTCCAATCATTTCCTGCAGGGACCACTTTGGGTGTGCACCACTAATGACGCACTGGAAGATGTGGTGCTGCGAGCTGTAGCACCAAGCCAGCAGCAGCAGCTGGTTTTCATACAGAACGGCATGCTGCTGCCGTGGCTGACAACACAGGGGCTGCAGTACAACACCCAAGTGCTGCTGTACATGAACGGTGAGCCAGGGGCTGCAGGAGCAGCAGACTTGGACTGCAGCTGCAGCACTACATATGATGATGTGCTGTGCATGAGCATGCATGGCCTGCCATGACTCACCACATGCTGAAGCTTTTCGATAACAAACTTGATGACCATCACTGATATGAAAATGTCAGCAGAGGCATGGGTTGTGCGTGATGGTTTGCTGGTGAACTTTGTTGACTGGCCTCTTGATGTAACACACACATTGTAGCTGAGCAGCAGCGGAATCAGCCAACCCTGTTACTGTACCATTTCGTCGCCCTTCTTTGCTGCCGTTCACTGCCTGCAGCCACAGACGATGGCACAGTAACAGATGGCGGCCGGACAGTGGTGTGTGGGCCGCACTCTGCCCACGTTGTGCAGCTGCTGCAGGGAGGCGGCGTGTCCTGCAAGCAGCTGGGCAGCTGGCAGGAGTTCCGCAGCGCTATGGTGGTCAAGCTGCTGTGGTCCTGCATTTTCTGGCTGCTGTCTGCTGGGCTGGGTGGTGCTACAGTGAGTGTAGATTAGCAGCGCAGGGTTGTGCAGGTTTGCAGGAAGACAACTTGAATAGTTGGGCTAGCAGCAGCAACAGCAGCAGCAACAGCAGCAGCAGCATGAGTCATGTGCTCAACTGCTGCAAAGTGCACTGCTGCATCCAGCAGAGTGGAGAGCAACCAGACCGCAACAAGCACCGTGTCTGCGTCAACCGCTTTTGCCACATCAGCAGCAGCATGTGCAGGCATGGCAGTGCTGCTTTCGTTCCACAACTGCAGCCTGACGTCATGCGCCACACCAGCTTCATCGTGATATCTGGCTGTCCGCTTGCGCACTAGCCCTCCCATCTGTTTCTTTCCAGTTGTAACTCACTGCATGTAACTTGCTGCTTGCTGGTTGCTGCTTGCAGGTGGGCAGCATCGTGCAGCAGCATGCAGGCGCAGTCGACAGCCTTGTGTCTGAGCTGCTGCCAATAGCAGTGGAGTACCTCGAAGCTGAGGCTGCTGATGTGTCTGACAGCACTGCAGCCCCTGCAACGCAGCAGCCACAACCTCAAGAACAGCAACAAGAGTACCAGCGGCAAAACGCCAAGCAGCAGCAGCAGCAATGCCAGCAGGTGCAAGAAGACGCGACATCTTCCATAGTAGGCAGCAGTAGCAGCAGCAAAAGCAGCATGCCACTCACTGGGTTTGACCAGGCATCAGTGTCGCAGCAGCTGGTTGACTACTCCTTGGCAATAGCAGCAGCAGTACCAAGTGCTGACATGGCACGGCGGGAGTTTGCCTGGAGGAATGGATGGTTCCTGGGCAGGCGGGTGACACCGCGGCATGAGCAGTGGCTGCAGCGCGCTGACTGCCAAGACTTGTTGATGCAGTATGCAAAACAGTAGTAGAGTAGCCTTGCGGTGCTCGGTGCGGCATCATCATGGTTACCGGGTGCATCTGGTCCCTTGAGATGTTACTGCGCCGCTCACGTGTTATGCATGCTAACCCCAAGTTGGGGGCAGCCGCACTGCGGACCTTGTGGCGGCCGCACTGCGGAGCCCTTTCACTTTTCAACTTGCCAATGGTCATTTCCAATGGTCTGTTGCCAACAAGTTTTAATATCTAAAGTTCCGAACTATTCGGAATACGTGGGTATGGTACGCACAGGAGTGCCAGAACTGCTCCTTCATACTCTTACAGGTTGAGTACCATGCATTGGCATGCCGCACGAGTCATCGTAACTCATCAGATGGCCTACTAAGTTAAACTTGACCAGTCACCATCACAGCTTGAACTGCCACCGTCAGGAACGGTACCAGGTACCGCACCTGAGGCTCAGAGATATCACATCTTGCTGCTTGGGTGCTGCTACTACTAGTAATTTTACATCTTTCAAACTTTCACATTTCACATCACCCCTCTTTGAGCCCAAACTTTGCGATGGCATCACCAAGGTGATCAGTCACCTCATCAGGAGACCACCTGAACCATCGACCATATGTTACGCAATGACATGCGGCGCATGCTGTGGCGATTGTTCTGCCAGGGCGGCTGCCAGGGCATGGACATGATGTCCAGCAGCCTGCTGATTAGATCACCCTGCACGCGGCAACTGCAAATGCAACTTGAACCATTGCACCGCTGGTACCATGTCAGGCAGCATATGCTACTACTAGTGTACACATGCGTTGCACACAAGATGAAACATGTCGTCTCATGCACTGCAGTGGTGGCAACCATTGCCGCTGCTAGTGACAGTCAGTTTGGCCAAGAGCCGGGTAAGCTCAAGGCCAATATCTACTAGGTAGTACCCATTGAGCGACAGAACAACCATGTCACAGCAGCAGCCTGCCGCAGCACTACTAGGGTCGAACACAGCAAGCTGCTAAGCCCAAAAGGCAGCCAGTTGCTCAGCTGGCGTATTCACACAGCAGCAACCCCTATGGTACTTCTTCAGTACCGCTAAGCACCCAGTGCAGCACACAGGGCCTTTGAAAATGTAGCAGCACTCTAGCAAGAAAACATGCAGAGGCAACCCACCCTGTGCTGTCACCGCAGTGGCCAGCTGTATGCTAGTGTCTGACCAACTATGGTCCCTGCGCGCAGTGCGCCACCCCATTGCGCGCACGTTGCACAACAGCACATTTACAGCTGCTGGCAAACATGGTCTGCAACGCCGCTGCTGCAGCGCCGATAACCTTAAGCTTATGGGCGAGCATCTTGCTGCTGACGTCTTGTGACCGACGACAACACGTCTGAGCAACTTGTTACTGACGCCGCCAGGTTGTTCAAGATACAGCAGCTGCAAAACGCTTGGAGCTGTGTTGAACAGGATCAGCAGCCCTGCCGTGCTGAGCCTTGTGATGAGACTGCGCAGCTGCGCGTGCGATAGCTTTGATACATCAGCACGTCTACTTCTTCTTCTTGACCTTCTTTTTCTTGGTCTTGGCTGCTGCTGCTGCTGCGCCGCTGCTGTTGCTGGACGACTGCATGATGCAAGGTGAAGACAGCAGGGTAAGAGACGATTTAATGAAATGTTTCACAACCCAGTCAGGCACGCACAAGCTGGCACGCCACACTACTGCTGCTCCATACTGTAATGTATACTCTTGCCAGACAAAGCAGTGTCACCGACCCCTGTGTTGAAACCATTATGGTGAAAGCGCTCATCTGTGTCACACAGACAGGCAATTGTATGCAGCCTACCTACCAGGCAAAGCATAGGCACGCAGATGAGCAAGACCTACTAAAATTATTTAGAGAGAAAATTGTTTGATTTGCTGATTGTAACACTGATGCACATGCCTCATGTCACTGACAACTCCACTGGTTGCCTACCTGCCGCTGTACTGCTGCTGCCGCCGCTGCTGCTGCCGGCGCACTGCGTTGGGGTTGCTGCTGCTGCTGCTGAAGTGCTGGCCTTGCTGCAGCTGCTTTGAGCACTGCTGCTTTGGCTGACTGCTTGGGCTTTGTCTTGCCGCGGGTAGGGCCACGTGACGCCTGGCCACCACCATTGACCAAAGACAGCAGCTGCTGCATGCCTGGCAGTTTATGCCAGTCCCTGCCTTGAAGTTTGCGGCCCTCTTTGCGCCACCACGCTATGCCAGCAAGTGCGCCAAGCAGGGCAGTGACTGCAGACATGCCAGCATCCGGCTGTGCTTCAATGTCATAGCCCCTCTTGCGCTTGCGAAGCTCATCGCGAGCGCGCTGCAGCTCTGCTTGCCGCCTGTTTTCGTGCACTGTTTGACTCCAGCCCATAGCGCTGCTGCTACCTGTGCTATGTCTCTAGTTGGCAAAGATCTTGCGCTGCTACTGCAGTTGTTGCTGTGTCCTGCTGAATGTCGTAGAACACGGCAGGAGCTACACAAGCAGCTAAACTAAGCGAATAAAGGCTAACAGTGGTGCAGCAAGTTGAAGCAAGGCCGGATCAAGCTTGTAGATGCACACAGAGTGCTCACACAGCAGCAGTACAAGCAGCAGGTAGCTCTGCGTGGTGTACTAGCACGTTGTGTGCTAAGAACGGTTTGATCATATGCTCTGACCTTGATCGCTGGCTTGACAGAACAACAAAGGTTTGCAGCAGGCAAACGAAACGTCGCTGTGTCAGTCAGGCGGCCAACTCCCTCTGCTGTCGATCAACCCCGACTGCGGCATTGAATAGTCTGAGGAAGCAAGAACCAAGTGAAAGATCTGAACACAGACGACAACGGGCACTGCTTCACGGCACCATTTGTGTTCTGCTGTAGCCTATTGGACTGGTGCTCATTGCCTGAGCCAAATACACGATGGGGAAAACAGACATTGGCAGTGACGACGGGGGCACGGAAACGTATCGCAAAGTGCGTGTGCACAAGGTTCGCAGCAAGGCCCCCATGGCCATCAGCCAGAACAGCAGCACAGCGGTAGCAATGGACCGGCGCATCAGTGAAATCATCCCCAACCTAGCAGACCTTTCTCTTAGCGACCCAGCAATGGCAGGCGCGCGCGAGGCAGCTCGGGAAATCAGGATGCAGAGGCTCAAGCAGGAGCAGCAGGTGGCAGCTGAGCTGCTAGAGCTAGATGACATCTACGACTTCAACAAACGCAACCCAGTAGACACGAAGCTGCCAGATGGCCCCTTCAGCCAGAAGCTGAAGCCGCAGGCGCGCAAAATCAAGCTCAGCCCGTACCAGTACGAGATGATAAACTACCAGCGCATGCTGCTGCGCAAGAACATCTGGTACTACAGGGACAGGATGAGTGTGCCGCGCGGGCCCTGCCCACTGCACGTGCTCAAGGACTGCTGGGTGCAGGTGAGGCAGCAGCAGCAACAGCCAGCGGCTGCTGCAGTACAAGCAGCAGTATCTCATCCTAGCACCACAGCAGCAGCAGCAGCAGCCATGAAGCAGGCAACGCCTGCGAGCAAACTGCAGCAGCTGAGCAGCAGCAGGTGTATTGTAGCCATCGGTCACAATTGTGTTCAGATTAATGAACGTAGTGTTGTCTTAGTGCAGCATGTGTGCTTGTCTAGTAGCGTGCTGTCTCGTGCGCGCCTGCAGCTGCTGCTGCGCGGAACCTGGTCAAACTCAGCACATGCACATCTCCTGCGTTTTTCCACTTCGCTCTTGTGCGGCATTCAGATGACAGCAACCATTGCATACGACGCCAGGCACTGCAGCTTGCAGCGTGTTTTGCACCGCCCCACATCCAGCAGTCAGCGGGCCTGTGCCCCAGCCAAAGCTTAATCTTATACAGCAGCTAGCACTGCTCCTGCTGCCTGCAGCATGTGCATTGAAGCCCTCGCTGCTGTCACTTCTGCTTGTTTCCCGCTGCAGGGCGTTGTGGATGAGAACACGCTGGTGTGGGGCCAGGGCCTGATTGACTGGCTGCCAATGCGCAACGTGAAGCTGCTGGTGGCGCAGGTCCGCACACCAGAGGGTGAGTGCAACCTGACGGCGTTATTGTTGACGGGGATGCAAAGTTGCGTCAGCTTTTGAACGTTACGAATTGAAACAGATAGTTGAAGGTCTTGCCGGTGAAGCCGCAGGTGGCACAGGTCCTGTAACCACAGTTCCAAGATGTTGAGCGCTTGGAATAGCTTGCCTCACTTCCGGCAACGCCACCCATTACTTGCATTCTCAGCACGTCGCTACCTTTGAAGTTGCATTCTGCTGTACGTGTGTTGCTGCTTGCTGTGTTGCCAATGCAGTGCGCTTTGGCGCGTGGGTGAAGCGCACCTTCTCGCTGAAGCCTCACTCCCAGCAACGCCACTCTTTACTTGCATCTGCTGCCGTCTGTTACTGCCTGCTGTGATAACTTTCACGACTGATGGCATGCCTCAGTCCCAGCAACGCCCCCTTACGTCTGTTACTGCCTGTCTGTAACAACTTGTTTACTGCAGTGCGCTTTGGTGCGTGGGTGAAGCGCACCTTCTCGCTCAAGCCAGCGCTGGAGCGCATCAGGGAGGGGCGGCGGGAGGCGCGCAGCCCGGAGCTGCTCAGCCAGCAGGTGGAGCGCATGCGGTAGAGCCAGCAGCAGCAGCAGCAGCAGCAGCAGCGGCAGCAGCAGGTGGAGCGCATGCAGTAGAGCCAGCAGCAGCAGCGGCAGCAGCAGCGGCGGCAACGGCGGGGGGCGCGCAGCCCGGAGCTGCTCAGCCAGCAGGTGGAGCGCATGCGGTAGAGCCAGCGGCAGCGGCAGCAGCGGCGGCAGCAGCAGCAGCGGAGGCGTGCGCATAGCAGCAGCATGGCGGCAGTCGTGGCATCATGGACTGACCGTGCGAACAGCAGCTGCTGTATGGTGTGCGCAGTGCTGTCTGAGGAGGCAGCAGATGAATGCGGGGCACGCAGATGCAGCAGCAGCAGCACAGTGGCAGCAGTATCGTGATAGCAGCGCTAGCACCAGCGGAATTCTCACCGGTGGCTGCAGAAAGGTGCTGTGTAGCATGGTGGCAGCAGCGTGTCGCAGTATCGATGGTGCAGGTAGCTGCTGCAAGGAGCTTGCCTCTCTGATATGAGCAGCACCAGCAGCATGCAAAGCAGTTTGCAACAGCCGCATATGCGTGCTGCAGGCCGCTGCAGGCAGCAGTATCTGCAGGCTGCTTGTAAGTCCCCAACAGCTGCGCTGAACCTTGTTTATGCCGCAGCTCAGCTTCCAGCTGCGGCAAGTGTGTCGAATAGTAGCGCAGCGGGACAGCAGGCAGGATGGTAGCGCGTTGATCCGGGTGGGTTTTTTTGGTTGTCCTTCTGTGTCTTTGATCTAGCAGTATGGTTTAATGAGCAGCTTGCACTGGATGCTTGAACCAGCATCAACAGTTAGCAGGTGGCTGGCCTTTTTGTCTTCCTGGCAAGCAATGCAGGTTGTGAAATGGCAGCAGCACACTCTGATGCATCAGCTTTCAGCAGGCGTAGCACATTGCTGAATGAGGCTGTCAGCAAAGCAAGAGGCCTAGTCACTAGCCTCTGCTGTGCATGTGCAGCCTGCAATCAGCTTCACAATATCACCTGCAGTGTTTGCAGTTGTGACGCATCAGCCTGTGCAAGCCCGCAGCTGCTGCATTGGAGAGTCATTATCTGTATGCCAGTGGCTACCTTGTAATCCGCAGCGTGCAGTGTGCGCAAAAGATGGTGTGCATTCGCTGTCTATGCTGCGTACGTTTCTCATGTTACTTTCTGGTTTGGTTTGCGTGGCTGTGGGCATTGTAAGCGTACAGCCAACCTACTGACTGGTGGTGGGGAGGACCAGCAACAGCAGCAGTGCAGGCTGACTCAGCCTGGCAGCCAGGGGGCAAGGTTGGCCGGTTGAGCTGCTTGGTCAGGTCATGCAGGCTTGGTGGTTGGAGCTAGAAGCTGGGTGTTTTGCAGCCATCTTTGTGCCAGACGCCGTCTGGGGCTTCGCCAGAGCTGGTGACACTGTACTTCTGCAGAGATGGCGGGGCATGACATGTGCCAAGCGGATAAGGCTCTGTCTTGTCTGAATAACGTTGCAGTTTTGGATCGTTTTAACATGGGAGAACATGGCTGGCTGCAGCACTTTCTTTGCTGCAACGTTACAAATGATGGCGTGGCACTGGAGCCGGTCTCAGCACAAGTGACACCCTGCAAACACAGGGCTCGTTCATACGAAGGACCATGTTGCAATGCATGTAGCTTCATCCATTCACTTAAGCCTCAACAGTAAGAACACAAAGGTGTACTGACGCTAGTTGCAGGTCTTCAGCCCCGCAGCAGCTGCTGCAGTCTGCTACTTGGTGTCGAATACTTTGCTTACTGAACCAAACCAACATTATCCGTTGAAAAGCGTAGTACTGCCGCTGCGAACAGCACTCACTGGCCGCTTTACATACCAGCCCAGCCAGGCTCTTGGCTAGCTGCCAAGATGTGCTTCACGCAACCCGCATCAGCGTTGTTTGCGCTGATGGGTGAGTGGTGGCTGCTGCCGCTGTAAAGTTCGAGCAGCTGTCAGCCCATCAGGCATCAGTCCCAGACCCACATGCTGCCCTTCTGCTCAGCAGCAACTGCGTGCCTTGGCCTCACACGGATAATACTAAGCGGTCCATTGCAAGCAATGGTTAGCACGACACAGCCAGCTGAGCACTCCTACTTGTACTGACAGTGTGGCGGCGGTACTGCTGTTGTGCAGGCTTTGGCACAGCAGCGTTTCTGCGCTCCCGTGGCCACCCCTTCAGGCGCTACCAGCTGTTTGCATACTTTGGGCTCATGGAAGTCATCCAGTTCTTCGTAAGTGCAGTTTCAGTTCTGACTGGCTGTCTGGTGCAGGGGTTGGTGGCATGCCTACCAGCAGTTCCAGTCCCGCGTATCCAGCCGCCATTACATTGCCATGAGCACCAGCGATACAGCCACGAGAGCAGCTGCAGGCATCAAACGGCATACGTATTAAACTTTGCGTGGGCCGCAAGGTATGCAGCTCCTGCTTGAGCAGCTGCACACACGCATGTTGTTGCCTACAACCATCACTTAATGATGCACGAAGTATGGCGCACTTGCGTGCCCCGCAATCCTTCTGCATCGCAACCGTGCTCAGTTGTTGGATCCTAAAGCTATACCGTTGGGCTTATTGTGCTGCGCTGCACCTGATGCCTGCAGTCGTACTTCTGGATTGACCAGTGTGACAGCCCTATCAACAAGGTGCTGACGCTGCTGGCATATGCACACGTGTGCTACCAGGTGAGGGCTGCACCTGTCAGCCAACAGTGCAGCTGTAGCAGAGGCTGTCTGCTGCTAGAGCCAGACGCTATGGTAGCTGGGGCAGTCACTGTGCAAACGGTACCTTCTCGCAACCCTTCTCACATGAGGAGGCGGTGACTTGAAGGACAAGAGCATCGCACTACATGCTGAGCAGAGTATGCCATTGGCAGCAGCTGCCGTGCACTGTATCCTGTATCCTGCAGGCCGTGTCGTTGGTGCAGCGGTTGCAAAGTGACTGCGGGCAGCAAGTTGTAGCAGCAGCGTCCTGCCACACCTGTGCACCAGCAGCAGTCATGGTGCACCCTGCAAGTCCGCACCTGGCCGTCTTATGTTGTGCCACCCTGCTGCTGCTGCTGCTGCAGAACATCTCCGTAAACACCTTCTTCCTTGCGCCCGAGTATGGCGTGCACCCAGACGTCAACAAGGTGCGTCAGCAGCTGCATCACCATCACCATCGGGTCAACACTGTTGACTGAACAGCATCATTGCTGGTTGCTCAACAATGCCCCGTTACAACTGTGCGCTTTACGCATCTCCAAAATCATCAAGGGTTTGCTTCCCACACTGACATTGCCGCAACCTCAAGTATAGATGTTGACGGTATAGCCTCTGCTGTTGCCATGCGTGCAGCTGTGCACGTGGATCACCATCATTGGCGGCAGCATGGGCCTGTTTGCCAAGCTGCCGTGGCCGGTGTGGCTGGGCCTGTCACCTCAGCTGCTGGACCCCCTCGGCAAGCTGCTGCCAGACATCCACAGCCTCACCAAAGCAGGTGAGCGTGGCTTGACCCATGTCAGCAGCCTCTGCAGTGGTGTTTTAGTTATTACATCAGGCAGTTGTGTGAAGATTGTGTTGCTACGCCAACTCACCAAGCCACTGCCTGGGGCGTTTGACCTGCGGCCACAATGCTGGGATGCTGATCTACTTCGCTTGGCTGCTGTGCTGTCCTTGTTGAGTTCTGCGCGCCACACCTCACACATCTGCGCTGCTGTGCCGTTGCACGCCTGCAGGCAGCCCTGAGTCGTGCATGTTTGAGAGCATGTGTGCGCCCCAGGTGTGCACCTTCTCCACGCCCAACCACCTGGCATGGAGCGTTCCCCTCCTGCCGCCCAGCTACTACTCGCCCAACAGCTTCCTGTGAGTGATCACAATTACACAAGGGGTCGGCGGCGGCAGCAGCAGCAGCAATGGCAGGCAGTACTTGGGCAGCAACGGAAGCACAAGCAACTGCTAGCCCCCCTGCTCAGCTGTTGGCGACAGCCTTGTGAGTAGGTAGCCGCAGCACTGTCTGGTGCATTCGCTTTCTGTTGTTGGCTGACGTGCTCCACTAGTACAAGGCAGCAGCAACCACAGCTAGGCAGCAGCATTGCAGTGGCGGCGGATGCGATGCCCGCTGCCTCTTATATTTCTAGTTGTCAGTGCAGCCACGCAGCATGTCCGTTTTGGGCTTCTGATCTGACACCCCGTGCTTGCGCCGTTCATGCTCCATCATGTGCTGCCTGCGCAGGCACTTTTTCTTCTTCTTCGCACCGACACTGATCATGGCCAACAACTTGGCGCGGCTGATCTTGGGCATGGCCTTCTTCACTGGCCCAATCTTCACACAGATGCTGGCTGCACGCCACATGGACACTTACAAGTTTGAGTGGTGAGTGACAACCTATGAGCGGCTAGGCAGCTGTGCAGTGGGCCATCCTGACAGCTGCAGCTTTGCTGAGCTCTGTGTTCTCCGATCTGTAAGCAAACAGCATACCTTGTGTATTTGGCGAGCGTGAATCGTTCGTGGGGTAACTGCCATGCACAACTGCAGCAGATCTGACATGTTTTGTAACGTGTTTGTTGCCTGCAGGCCTGCCACATGGTGCTACATGTCAGTTGCGCAGTGCGCCATTGCGCTGGCCTCGGAGCTATGGACGGTTGACAAACTGGAGTCCAACAGCAGCACACGCCGCGCGCTGCTGTGCGGTGGCAGCAATGACAGCACATTCGCCGACTGTGTGGCAGAGATCAGCGAGGATGCTGGCAGCAAGACTAAGGCACTCTGAGCGCGTATAAGGAGTGCTTAGCACGCGCATCACAAGGCAGCATGCCTGCTGTCAATGATGCGCCAATATCATTATGAGGCGCGCCTCCAGGTAGCAAGAAGGTGACAGCAAGTGGTGATGCTGCTGTTGGCAACTGGCAGTGGTGTGCGGCCTTGTGGATGCTGTCATGTGTATGTGTTTGGGGCAAACGTGAGTGCTGGCTTGCTGGTGGGTGCCACAGGCCGGCCGCAGCTGCAGTGCTGGATGCGACAGTGTCAGGGATGTATTGTTACGCATAGATGGTGGTGTGACTCTGGGCTGCACAGTTGGCTTGATATGGTTGCAGGCTGTTGCTGTCACAGACTATTGTGTTGGAGCTGAAGCGGTTGTGCCTGGATGAGGGCGTTGCTCACTAGAACCTGGTTGACTCGGCGATGTTGTTGTTTTGACTGCTGCCTTTCTTGTGAAGGCCCCAGGCATGCACTGCAGAGGTGCTTTGCCTCAGCTTGTTTTGTAAATTTTGACTAGGCGTGGTCCAGGGTGGAAAACATAACGCCAGTGTGGCTTGAAGTCTGACCCCAAACAGACTTTGATGCTGCACTGCGGAAGCTCACCTTGTGCGGCACAGATCTTTTCTGGCTATGCTTTTGTTTGCATATTGTCTGCAACACGGGCTGCACTGTCAGGCTGCTGTTCACGTGTGCTGACACCCTCTCAGCAGCAGCTCAGCTTGTGTTAGACAGTTTTACCAGCCAATGCTGTTGTTTGCGTGATGTCTGCTTGCTGGTGTCTTAAACACGGGCTGCACTGTCAGGCTGCTGTTCAATGTGTGCTCACACCCCTCTCTTGCCTGTGGTGTATGCCATCGTTTTATGCATTCCACAATTTAGGATGTGCAACACAGTTTTCTTAGCGTGTTCATAGTATGGGCTTGCCTGGTCAGTCTGGAGGCTTGTGCTATCGCTGCTGAGTCAGTGCGTGGGCTATAGCCACCGTGGCCAGTGGCCACCATGTTCCCACACAGGTCCAGGACCCTGACATGCTATTGAAATGCTCTTCACGAGCGTTGCAAGTCGCAAGATAAATTGCGGAGGACGTGATTGCTGTGGCCACGTTGTTGTATGCATGCAGCAGCACCATATGGTGCTGTTACGCATGCACATGTTGTTCAGATCCAGTCTGACAGGCCAGTGACTGCCGTGTGCCATGGCATGGCAGTCACTGAACATGCGACCTTGTGCTTGCGGGCACCACCCACACTGTGTGCATACAACCAATCTGATTGGTTATAACCAGTAATTACTGCGAGTTGCAGATGCTGTGACCATCACCAAGGGGCTGCCCCAGGGACCATATCTTTTGTGTCTTGACTGTGGCTGTGATTTTTATTACTCCGAGTGATTGCTCTGTAAAGAGCATATTGCACACTGTGGCAACATGCTTGATACGGTTCAGGCTTTCTACAGGCTCTCAGAGCAGGCTGCGGTCATTATCATCACTGATCTCCGAGAGGCTGTGTTTGCATCAGGCCCGGCTGGCGTGTTCTGTGGTGTACTATGGCTTGAATGGGTAACGTGATAATGATGATGCAATCGATGAGAGCGTAACCCATGGAGAGCTCAACACCAAGTTACACAAGCAGTCTTTGGTACAAGACTATCAGCCATGGTGGCGGGGCCCCATATGGGATGCATTCCGATTCTACAACCCAACATGCAGCAGCATCCCGGTGCTAGGACTGCCAATGGACTATAGCTAGCCAAGTCCACGCCAGCGCACATTGGCAAACGCCACACACAGATCAGGCCTGGGCACCTGGGTCGCAGGCCACCCACAGCGTTTCAGCCGCTGGTGCAGCGCTGCACTTCAAAACAAGCTGGCTGCTGCCGATCCGCTCACCCTCCGCCTGCCACCTGGCGCCTGCTTGCGCTGCCTCCACCCACCAGCAGTTGCTGCAGCGGGCTTTGGATCTGCGCCTGCAGCCATCTGTGCTGCATCTGCTCCATCAGCCTCTTCTGCTGCCACCTCGCCTAGCTGCAGTGGCTCTGCTGCTGCCATGCTGGGCATCTGACTGCCAAACAGTGCAAACGCTGCAACAGAGACATCAGCAGCGTCCGCTGCCTCTCCGAGGTGTTTAGTGATGCTGCACTCTAGCTGGCAGCCATACATGGTACCCTGCTGTCCTGGGTGCTCTGCTGCTGCTGCTGTGGCTGGTTGCCGCTCAAAGCTGCTGCAATGCTCGGCTTCTTCACCTGCCCGATGTACAATACTTTGCTGCTGCTGTTGCTGCTTGAAACTAGCAGGCTCACGCTGTGCCACCCAGCAGGGCACCTCCCCTTGCGCACATGCTGCATCAGGCTGCTGCCCGTTTGCACCATGCTGCTGCTCGTCTGCATCATGTAACTCTTCCAGCACTGCCACTCGCCTGCCACACTTCCTGCTGCCACCACCGCCAGCCAATACTGCTGCTGCAGGAGGTGGCAGCGCTCGCGATGACTCATGCTGCTGCTGCTTGTGCTGTTGCTGCTGGTGGTTGTCTGGCAGTGCAAAGGCAGTTGCTGGTTTGTGCACTGGCCAGCTTGGCTGATCAAGCTGCTGCTGCTGCGAGTCCAGAGTGGGGCCCAACTCACTATGTAACTGCGCACCTTGCTGCCTGCTGGTGCTAGCTGTGCCAGCAATGCTGCCGTGCAGCTGTGACTGCCATTCACGCTGCTGCTGCTGCTGCTGCTGGGTGCTGGCATCATCACCGCTTGGTCCACCCATACCATCCCCAGCAGTTGCTGCCACAGCTGCTGCAGCTTCAGCAGCTGCCTTGGCTCTGCTGCCGCTGCGGTTGGTGAATCCACGATACTGCTGCTGCAGCTGCTTCTGCAGCCTAAAGCTGCCCACTGCTGCCTTGTCAGCTAGAGCAGTGCTCGCAGCTTCCTGCAGCTTTTCCAGCAATGCTTCATGCAGCTGTTGTGACTCGCAGGACAGCAGCTGGCAGGCCTGATGGTGCAGCTGAGGGTTTGCGGCACGCCTGCGTACACGACATCAATGCATGCAGCACACCGGTTATGTGCCTGCTCTGCCCATGTGGACCCGTTGTAGAAGCCTGGTGAGCAGCAGCGCTAGGAGTATCATGTGTGCATGTTCCCAAACCGCCTGTGTAGATGCAAGACAGCACTATGTCAAGATGCCTGATCGCTGAGGCAGCTGGTGATACACTGCTTGCAGGAGGGTGTGTGTGCGGCTTGCAGGAAGTCAAGGTGCATGCTGCCCTCTATCTGGCACAGCAACTGAAGCAACGGTGCTTCAGGTGTGCTTCAACTCACGTGACGATGTTTGCAAGGCTGGTAGAGATGGGTGGCAGGCAGCCAGTTACGCAGGCCTCCAACTTGCCCTGCATGGGACAACAGCATTGACAACAGCATCAGCAGCAGTAAACACATCAAGAGCGGCAAAGCAGTTTGCGTGCAACTCCTCCTCTTGCAGGACAGTGAAATGTCGTGCCCAACAAACACAGCACGTGATGCGATAGCTGCACACTATGCACACTGTGGCACCACATTGTGTGCTTTGTGGCACTGCATACGTACCCCAGCATGTGCAGCAGCAACACGGCTAAGCTCTGCACCTTCTGTCACACCTGGAGATAGCCTGCTGGCAGTCCGCCCACCAAACCACCAGACGAATCACAAGTGTCTAGTCCATAGGACATCACTCCATGCTTACTATGCGTAGGAGCCCTTGATACGCTGCACTGCGCCTCTGCAACTCTTTGCCGGCTTTCAGTCTGGCCATCCCACCATCAAACAGGCTTCGAAAAGTTCTGCAGACCCGTGCACTAGCACTGCATGCGACCAACAGCAGCCCATATGAACATGCACGTGTCTGCAAATTTCAGCTCGTACGTACCTGGAAGTAGCCTGCTGGCAGCCTGGCCTTCAGCGCAAGCAGCGCATCCTCAAGTGCTCTGGTGAACAGCAGCGTCTCACGCTTGCAGGACAGCGCTGGAGGGGCCTGAGGGGCGCTGCTGCTGCCACGCTGCCGCTTGCCGGCGGTGCTTGCGTCTGCTGCTGTGTCTTGTGTTGCTGTGTCGGGTGCGTCTGCTGCGGCAGCTGCTGTGCCGTCTGCAGTGGCAAGCACAGTATGGGCCAGGTAAGCAGGGCACCCTATTCAGAACATGACCGGAGCAAACTACAAATGCTTGATGCACCCTGCCTGCTAGCTGTTGTATAGCAGCGCTCGAAGCAAACTGTAAGAGGAAAGCGGCCTCGAGATGCATCCTACCTGTGGTATTGCTGGTGGTGCTGCTGCTGATGATGAAGCTGGTGCTGCAGACCACCATGGTCAGCGGCACCACCACAGCATGAGGCAGCACACCCAGCTTCAGAATGCCTGCAGCAGCACAGCAGCAGTGTGTTAGTCAGCAGACGGGGTGAACGGATGCAAGCTGCTGTTGGCAATCCTGGGGGAGTACACCAAGTTCAGCAACATTGAACAAACATAATGCTGTCCTGCAAGAAGTTTAGGGCAACTGTGGCTGCTGCGCAGCCCTTCTCTGCCCAAGCCATGTGTGCTTGCTCGTCCTTTGTCGCGCTTGCGGCATATCGCCCTTAGGCAAGCACCTGTGGTGTCTTCAGCGCTGCTGGATGCAGTGAAGTCTGTGAAGCTAAGCCCAAACTCCTGCCACTTCACTGTGTGCAGCAGGACCACAGCAGCAACAGCAGGTCAGAACTGCTTGTTTCATGGCCGTGTGCGCTGGATTTTGTGGGCAGACGATATGCAGCAGCTGGGTGGCCTATAAATTGATGCAAGGCAGGCAGCAGGAGCAACATCAAAAGCAGCAAGGCAGCATGATGCAACAGCATAGCGTACATTATTGTGAGTCATAGAGCTGCGAAACAGATATGCTTGCGTGCCCCGAAGTGTACAGGTGCATACCTTTTGACAGAGCTTTGACCAGCCCAGGGGATGCAGCAGCAGGGCGGCACTCCTGCAGGACCAGCACCCTGCACACCACCTCCATGCACGCCAGACCCCCATCTGCCTCTGCTGCTGCTGCGGTTGGCAGCCCCTCCGGCACTAAGCAGCTGGTTGTAACCCAGCTGATGTTTCCACACTTGACTGTGTTACTGCGCAGCACCTGGCTTCCTGCAAGCACTGGAGGCCCCACTTCCGGTGCTGCAGGTGCTTCAGTAGCTGTTCCTAGGCCTGTGTTGACTCCTGCACTGCTTGCTGTTGCATGCAGGCCTGTTCCTGCAAGCCCTCCTGCAAACTGCATGCCTGCAGAAGGGCTTCCAGGCCCCCCTGATGCAGCCCAGCCTGCTGCAGCTTCATCACAAATGCTGACAGCAGGCATGTTGTTGCAGTCATATGCTACAGCTGCAGACAAGCTGTGTCCTGCTGCATGTGGTGAGTGTAGTGGTCTGGATGGTGCTGCTGGGCTGCCGGGAAACGTCTGCTGCTGCTGTGAGTTTCTGGCCACTGGAGGATCTACAGCAAAACAGAGGTGCTACTGCAGTGACTATCTTCCTAGAGTGCTGAGTATGACATGAAACATCAGCCTGCAAGCATGTTGCTGACGCACGAAAGTAGTTTCGCAAGCAGCGGCGCACCCTCTGCTGTTGCTGCCAGAGCTCCCCTGATTGCCTGCTGCACAAAGGTTGGGATGGTCTCTGGCACCCAGGTCACAAAATCGCTGTTTTTCTGTGCTTCCAGCAGGGTTCCAGCCATCAGCTGCAGCTGCTGCAAGTGCAGCGGTTCTGAGGCTTCCTCAAGGGCATCTGTAGGATCCATTATGCACTGCGCTCCATTGTGTCTGCTTGGTGATTGAGTGAGTTTGCCAAACAAAGAGTGGCTACGCCGTGCGGTTGTACCCATCCTAGCATGTTGCAGCTGAAGCAGGCAGCGCAGCAGTGCAGATTTCATCAGTTGCCATCAGAGGGTTCTGCCGGTTGGCGTCCAAGGCCAGTTGTGGCCCTGTACTTCTGTACGGTCTTGACTGTGTCATGTCTAACGGGCGTTCAGTAGTCCAAACGCCATCATTTCAGGTAGCTGGCAGGCCCGTTGTGTTGTGCTGCTGTCTCGGTTTTGATGCAGTGACTCTGACACACGATGAGTGGCCCCAATTCCGGACCGAGTGGCACTGAAAGCGTTGATAGTGACTGCTCAGTACCTAGGCCAGTGAGCGAGCTCAAGACACAGCTGCTGCTGTCGATCCAAGCTTCCGGTTCTGGTGCCGTTCAGGAGCTGGAGGCAGCCTTAGGCGAGCTTATACTGACATATGCTTCGATGACAGTGCGGTCGCAGTGCAGTTTGTTCGACGCCATGAGGTGAGTGCTCACCAAAGTGAGACAGTTGCTGCGGTGCTGCTCATGTTGCCCTTTGGCGTATCACAGCAAGGCTGAACACCCGTTGTCTGCTTGATGGTCATTATGTTGTCACGTCTGGTAGAGATTTGCTGGTGAACTACGCTGTGGTGGCCTTGTGCAGTAATGAGCAGTGCAGTAGTGAGCAGTGACACCAGTTCAACTGAGTTGCGTTCGCTGAAGCATCACCTGCAGGTCAAGACAGCACTTGCGGGCCATCTCAGCAGAGACAGCGTCAAAGGTTTTCACACGTCAACAGAAGTCAACAGCAGTATTGCTCAGCACTCTGCGCGCTAACCCACAACAATGTCTGCCCTGCACTGCTATTGTCGTTGCTGTAGCTGCCACTCCTGCTGGGCCGCCTGTGGAGCGGGGACTGGAACGCAGGTTATACGCATCAGACCAAGGCAAAGCTGACACATGCCTTGGCTCTGCACTGCCACGACAATGACCTGCGGCCAGAAGACAGCAGCCTGGATCCTGCAGTAGGGCTGGCAGTAGCGCAACAGTGCACACAGAGTGGTGTGCTGCCCAGGCTGTGTCGACGCATGTTTATTACATACCTAAGCATTGCCCCAGGTGCAAGCCCAGAAGCACAGCAAGCACAGCAAGCACAGCAAGCACAGCAAGGAATAATACTGCTAGCAGGAGCTGAGCTGGACCTTTTCCGCACCATCTGCTGCGCGTGGCCTGGTGAGCTCTCTGATTTGCAAGTGTGAAGGTGCTGCAGCAACACTTGCTTCTAGCACTGCTAAGCAGCGCTACGCACAGCACTGCAGGAACCAGCGCACCAGCATTTGAGTGGATAGTCCGTGCAATGAAGGGCACATACCCGTCTCTCGCTTGCTGGCTTCTTGGCAAGTGGGCAGGATGATGGCAACTGCCTCTGCGCGATTCGTCCAAATACGTGTAGTCAACCCAACCTATGTATCACCGGATGTCTACGCTTGTTCGAGCTGTATGGGTGCTTGCGGCCTACTGTTTCTTGCGCCTGTGTACGCAGGTGGTGTGCTGAAGTCAGCCGTGGCCAGCACCATAGCAATGCCAGGCGTGCGCATGGGGCTGGAGCTCCTGCGGAAGCTGGCACGGCCAGCTCTGTCAGCCTCACAGGCTGAATCGGATGTGCAGCTGAAGCAGGCGGTGCTGCGGTTGTGTGTGGCTTCAGTTTCCAACCTGGTGCAGCAGCTAGCTGCACGACTAGATGCAGAAGGCCCGCAGGACTGGGCTGCATTGCAGTCGCGCCTACTGCCGGGTGAGCAGCTGGCTGCGCAGGGCAACTGCCAAGACCTGCTGCCACCGGTGCTGCTGGTACTGTCACATCAGGTGATACATCTGGCGCAGCATGATTGGTGCAGGGGGCTTTCTCCGCTGCAGCTGCATGCATGGCGGCTGCAGGAAGCTGCGGAGGCGTGTGGTGATGGCGTTCCGCCAGCCATGGCGCGGCGGCTGGAGCAACTGCATGCAGAAGCTGCAGCAGCCAGCAGCAGTCGCAGCAGCAACGGCAACAACGCTGATTATGACATTGGGCGCTTATATCGCGATCGGGAGCGTCGGGTGAATGTGATGGCAGAAGCAGTTGTTCGTGCGACGCAGCCTTTAGGATCCCAAATGGGTGAGGCAGCTGGGCCTGGTGTTGTTGTAGCTGCAGCGGCAACAGAAGTAGCAGAAGCATGCAGCTGCAGAAGCAGCAAAATCGAGCTTTTGGTGCAGCAGGTACTACAGCTGCAGCGTTCCCTGCAACTGCCAATGCAGCTGCTGCAGCTGTGGGTGTTCAACCCGCCGCCTGGGGAGGCCTGGGTTACACGAGATAAGCCAGCTCTTCACCAGGCACAGCTGAATGCAGCGGTAGGCAGTCATGTAGCAGACACAGCTGGCCTGGCAGCCACATTGAAGCTGTTAGGCCCGCTGCCCAGTAGAGCAGACCTCTCCTCGTTGCAGCTTGTGCAATACCTGCCTGGCATGTTGCTTGGGGTTGCTAGCATCTTTGCTGATGTCGACGCTGACACAGCAGCAGCAGCTGTGCAATGTGCCAGCTGGGCACAAAACGCTGCTGCTTCTGCTGCAGATAGCGTGAGTATCAGCGCATGCATCATAGAACAGCGCCAGAATCAGAATGCTGAATCAGACGTTGAGGTGCCGCGGCTGCCGGCACCACCTGTTTTGAACCAGGGTGTACAGCTGCTGCATCAGCTGTTGATCCAGCTACCCACTTGCAACAGCAGGCAGCAGCATCAGGAGGATGAGGCCAGCACTTCTGAAGCAGCACCAGGACAGCAGCAGCAACTACAAGATCAGCCAGTGGCAGCTGCAGACACATCATCATCATCATCATCAGCAGCAGCAGCCAGCACGTCTTCCTCGTCTGCAAGCGCAGCAGCAGCCAGTACATCAGTTGCAGCAGCTGCAGGGCAGCGGGGCGGTTGGAGCACGCAGCAGGTGCAGCACACTGCATACGTCCTTCTCAAGATGATCAGTGATGACCTGGTTGACGATGACGGCTGTTGCTGCAGCAGCCGGTATGCAGGCAGCAGCAGCTGGGTGCAGCTGGCAGCTGTGCTTCAGGCATTTCTGCGCACTGTGCTCACGCCTATCCTGCGCATGGCCCTGGAGGAGCCCGAGGCGGCAGAAAGCGCACTGTCTGCAGTACTGCAGGCGCATTCGCGGGGGCGTGAGATGCACGTATGCAGAGACATTGAGCGCTGCTTGTTTGCCCTGTGGCAGCCTATGGCTCAAGCAGCTGCAGCCGCGGCGCCTGGCAGCGCAGAGCAGCAGCAGCTCCTGTCGCTGCTGCTGTCGTTTTGGAAGCTAGGTGTGACTGAAATGGTGGATCCATCTCAGATGCACTCGATGTGGGAGCTTAATGAATGCTATGGGGGTTCTGTCAACGCAGCTTGCACAGTAGCCGCATCATTGTTGGCCCGTAGCAGCCATGGCGAAAGCAGCAGCAGCAGCGCCACCGCTACCAGCAGCAGCAGCAGCGACGTGCCAGCCGCTGCCGTGCCATGGCTTGCATTGCTTGGGCGCTACTTGGCTACCCGCCTCAATATGCTGGGCGTGGTGTACATAGACGCAGATGCTGATGACACTGGGAACCCAAATGATGACTTCTACAGGCCGATGGATATGATGTGCGGCATGCGGGATGAACTAGACATGCACATACAAGTAGTAGAGCTGCTGCGCTCATCTGCTACATCTGCTGCAGCTTTAGACGGCCCAGCATGGCCAGCAGCTCAAGCTGCAGACGCAGGAGGTACTGCAACAGCAGCAGCAGCAGAAGCAGTGCCAGAAGCAGACGCAGCGCAAGCAGCGGCAGCAGCGACAGTGGGCTTGCATCAGTGCGCCGCACAACTGCA
Organism: Tetradesmus lagerheimii; assembly: GCA_902809745.2. NCBI lineage: Eukaryota > Viridiplantae > Chlorophyta > Chlorophyceae > Sphaeropleales > Scenedesmaceae > Tetradesmus > Tetradesmus lagerheimii. Next base: position 84,833 of record CADDIJ020002975.1, read on the forward strand.
GCACCTGCGGCTGGCAATGCACTATGCAAGCAAGCTGCTGCGGTTAGCACAGCAACTCAGTATGGCGCCCAGCTCCACCTGGGAGATTCCCGTGCGCAGCACGCCTTGGGATGACAATAGGCTGGCCCAGGGTGTTGCATGGCTGCTGGCAGATTTGCTGGTGGCCACAAGTGCCAAGGATCGGCTGCAGATATTGGCCGACAGCTGGGTGCATTACATACATGCTGCGCCAATGCAGCTGCAGGTGATTGCAGAAGACGCGGTGGCGCAGCTGCCAATGCGGCTTGGCTGCAACAACCCGCACTGCACTGTGCTGGCAGGGCCCAGCGAGATGCAGCTGGTGGGAGGCAAGAGCTGCGTGTGCGCCCGCTGCAAGACTGCTGGGTGAGTGTCGCGGGGGCAGATGTGTGCAGGATGGTGGCACTGGACGCAAAACAGCTGTCATCAGGGGTGTATGAGGAAAGTGGATGGCTCTGGCACACCTTCTACCTTGGACAAACTTCGCCTAGCTGGGCGCTTTTGATGCAGGGTTGTGTCAATATAATGCAGGGTTTGGGTTTGCATACCTCCCGTTAGGTGTAAGTCTGGTGTGGACTGGCTGCGCTGCGTGCTTTGCACTTGTTCGCAGGTACTGCTGCAGCGCATGCCAACATGAGCACTGGCATTACCACAAGGCTGTATGCCGTAAGCTGAAAGCGGCTGCCGCTGCTGCCACATCGGCAGCATCAGCAGCAGTGGGCGTTAGCTGACAGGCAGCAGTGCGGCAATGCCTGCATATTTGCAGATGGAACGGCACACTTCCCAGCAAGCACGACCTGAAACTGTCAGACACTGCGAGTTCTGCAGCTAGGGCAGCTGTTGGCAGTTGGACAGGGGCAGATCTGGCAGACCTGCAATAGGTAGCAAAGCTGTCGTTGCGCTGCTGCTGCAACGATTAGCAATGCACTGTGCTGGCAGGGCAAGGGCTGACCTGCAGTAGGTGCCATCGTGCTACTCAGCAGCGCTGGGTTCAAGTTCCAGCCAGCAGCAGGTCCTTGCTTCGCCTGAAGCAGACAGACGGCTGGCATTCCTGCTGGCGCGGATGCAGATGTGGGTGCTATGGGGGTGGCGCAGATGCCGTTGCACTGCTGCTGCTGCAACCAGCAATGCACTGTGCTGGCAGGTGCATGTTGGGTGGAGTTGGTGGCCGGCAAGAGCTGCGGGTGTGGAAGCTGCAAGAAGGCTAGGTGGGGGGCGTAGGTGAAAGGCCTATGGCCAGCCAGCTGCATGCATGTTGTAGATGTGGTAGTGGTCTCAGCTGTGGAATTTCATCGCTGCTTGCGGAACCTTGCTTCGTGCTTTGCAGCATTGAAACGCTTGCAAAAGGCAGCCTCTTCATCCACGCTGTCTATTGGTTGACATGTAGCGCTGCTGCCACAATATGTTGAGGGCTGGTCAACTGTCATGGGAAGAAGTCTGATATTCACCAGTCCCTGCATCACTGCTTGCAGGTATGGTTCCTTGACTTGTCAGCGAGGACACTGGCCCAACTTAAACGTAAGCGGGCGTGTCGGCAGCTGACAGCAGCAGCAGCAGCAGCAGATGCGGCGTTAGCAGGGCCGGGCAGTGCAGCAACAGAAACAGCAGCAGCAGCAGCAACAACAGCAAAAGACGATGGCACAGGTGCATAGCAAGTTGTTGCGTTTTGTTTCTGATGATATTTGGGGTAGTAGGGGGGTGTGCCGAGTGATATCTAGGAGCATTGCTGAGTATCTTGTCCAAGCTTGGGATGTGCGTAATAATTGCAAACACAATGGAGCAGTGCTCCCT